>PVKU01006532.1:0-86506 GCA_004027475.1 Anoura caudifer
GCAAAGAGGAGGAATTAGAGGGTTACATGAAGTTAATTTATGTTACTATCAGACAGCAATAGAACAAATTAGTCTCATGACACAAAATGGTTAGTCAACAAACTGCCACTTTGAAAAATTACAAATAAGCATGCCAAAGCTAAGCATGTGTTAGATATATTACTAACCCCAATATAATCAATGTCCAAATCGTGATGATGCTTGGCGCCCACAATCCAGGTCACGACGTAGTAGGCAGTCAGCTGCCGATTCACGTAAGGCCAGTTGAAACCTTTTCCCAGCCATCCGGGGAATGACCACGGCAAACCTGCAGAGAGGCAGAGTGCGTGTAACAAGGCTGGCACTCTTGAAAACAAACCAAAGAAACCAAACAGAACATGGGTAAAGCAAAAAAAAAAAATAATAATACAGACCTGGCTAAAGGAAAGATTACACACCCTACACAAATTCTTAAAATCCCTTCAACACTATAATTTCTTACTGATCCCTAGATCAGATATGATAACTCCAAATGCTCTTCAAGAAAAAGAAATGAAAACAAACAGCAATGAAAACAAACACCTCTCCCAAAGATAACTTCCCAATAGAAAGAAAAACATACAATTTAACTTAACATCTCTACCACCTACTACAGCGGATGTTCAATATCCAACTTCTGTTGTCCAAGGGCAAATCAAAGAGTTCTGAAAAGATTATGCTTGACTACTCCTACAAGGTAAGTATAATACAAATTTGCCATTCAGTACTAAGGCTACTTAAAATATAAAGTAGGTAATGAAATTCAGGAAAACTAGTTTGTCTTTATATCAATATAAATGCCAATGACTCAATAGGGGAAATAAATATTCCTTTGTTAAAATCCACATTGTTCAAATACCCTAACATCACTTTCTGTGAAAAAAATGAGAATACTAGAAGCACTTATTATAATTCTAAGTCCTAATTCTGTCACTGATATAAACTCGACAGTTAAGTTCCTTAACTGTTTCTATGTTATCAACCTAGTTCACTACCAAAAAAATCCAAAATTGAAATAACAAAATGTTTATTTTTCTAGACTCAGGAGGAATGTCTAAGTGTATTTACATAAGAAATGTGACATTAAAATAATGGAGCATTTTAAAACAATGAAACGACAAATATGTTCTGAAGGTCCACCACGTGTCAGTCTTGGTTAGGACACGGTTCCGCATGCCAGGTTTCCTACACTTGAATGAGAACTGACCTTGAAGGCAACCCAACGGGCAAGTAAGCGCTGAAGTCAATGGTGCTTTTTACTGCTCCAAACATTTCTGGAATCTCTCACAAAAGTCCATTTACAAGGAACACACTGACTCCTCAGTATTTAATTTAGGAAAACTTATACTTGTCTTTTAATGTAATTGTTGAAATCTCATTAATCTCACTGAACCTAGCCTGAACGTGCAAGCCTGTTTCAAAAAATCAAATTCATTTCAAACGATGGACGCCCACCACCACTGTGCAGGTGTGAAGCTGTTTACAAGTAAGCTCACTGATACAGGAGCACAGGGAAGTGAGCGTGGCCCCGTCGGAGGGCCACCCACAATCCCGCCGCTGGGACCTAAGCTCCGCAGGGCAGGGGTGGCAGGCTGCATCATTCCCGTCCCACACCCCTGAGACTGAAAACGAACAAAACACCTTTTGTGCATGTACCGCTTCTAGAAATGGGGACCACTACTATACATAACACATAATTTTGCAAATAGTGGAATATATTACTGCATGTAATATACAGTTTTGTAAATAGCATCGCCCCTTGACAAATTTGGATGAGAAATTTTGCTGAAGAAAGAAGTTTAGCAAAACACCAGAATGAAATAGTTTATAAATATAATTTTGCCATTTACTAATTAAATGATCTTAAGTCAGTGGTGTAACCTCTCTAAGCCTCTACCTGCTTCTTCTGTAAAATGGGAAGAATAATGCCTTGCTCAGGAATTATTATAAAAATCAGAGATAATACATAAGGGCGGGAAAAGGATCGTGCCTGGCGCGTGCTTTGCGACCGGCAGCACGCTGGTAGTACTAATTACACTGTGAGCACTTCAGTTCTAACAGAGCTTCCACGCACGCGACTCGGAATTGTACAGGGAAAGGGAAACGGGCTACACGAGTGGGGCAAACTTCACTTCCTACCCATGAGTGTGATATTGGGGTTCCGCTTCTTAGCCTCCTTCATTAGCCACCACTCGTACCCTCGGAAATAATTCTCATCGAGCATGTAGTGCATGTGGGAGGGCTCAGTGCCATCTGAAAGGGAGAGAGCGGAAGAGAAAGGAAGCGACCCCGTTAACGGTGCACGGCGGCGGGCCCGCTCGCCCGACACGCATGCACGCATCTCGCAGAAGGAGTGTTCCAGTTCCAACCCTGAAGCGGGGCAGAGGAGGACCATCTTATAATGTGACTTGTGGATGGATGATCAAAGCATATTATGTCATCTGCTTTCATCATCCTAAGCATCGCAGGCACATTCCATTTCTATTATACGTGGTGTTAAGTGTTAACACCGCGGATAATTGCAGATTCCTGGAACTACAATCTGCTGGGCTTTGGGTCTCTCTGGGGTTTTCAAGTCCCGTCTCCAACTTTAGATTCACATCGCCTCCAACCCAGCTTCTCAGTGCTGGGTGTGAATCCCTGGGCTCCTGAGACCCAGTTCTCACACTCCGCTCCTTTCAACGTAAAGTAAACACCAACACCGCCACAGGGAGGTATGTGTTTAACAGAAATTACTTCCAAAGCACTAACAGGAACATGAGTGCACAAACAGCAGACTAGAGTTCACTATAATGGAATCTGACTCATGAATAATAAGCTATATAGTATTACTGAGAGAATTAAATTCCTTTTTCTCCTTCCTGGAAACCATGGACCATAAAAGTTTAATTGACCACAACACAAAGCCAATCAAAATGGTCATTGAAGAGTGAAGATTTGGTGGTTAAAAATGATTTTGTTTTGAAAAGAAAAAAGGAGCTATGTACCTGTATTTGTAAGTCAAATGATGACTTACATTTTACCACCTATTTTATTTAACACTAATAACAATTTACATCATTTGTACAATATTAAAAGCTTTTTTAACTTTTTAATACAATTTCAAACTGCCCCTATATTCTCTCTAGTGAATATAGCTTTTAGAAACCTGTAGATTTGTTTATTACTGACTACTTCAACTAAATAAACAATCTAAAGTCCAAATGCTATTTTTGATGGGAAAAAAATGCATATTTTGATACAATTTTTTAAAAAGAACTAGAGTGAAAAAAGAATATTAAGAAACAATCTATTAAGCAATAATCAATACCAAAAATGCAGGCATCATTTATACTCTGAAATTAACTTTAACCGTAGATTCAAATAAGGGGGCTGGGGGAGAACCCCACTTCCCAAACTCCTACCTGTTGTCTGCCCATCACCACCTATTTCGACTTTTAGAATATGCAAAGAAGCACCGAAGTTTGGCTGGAGAAAGAAGTGACAGTATTAACCTGTGATTCATTGTATGACGGACAAAACACTGCAAGACAATTACTAATTGCTGCCTTCAATTTTATGCATGAGAAACGCAAAGCAAAACTTCAAATACATAGCAACTTATCCCAAAAGTAACTTGCCATTTTAAAAAAAAAAACTAGAATTGTGAAGGTGATAAAAATAATGGGTAAAATTCACCATAGTTTCTAAAACATCACAGGTACCATTAAACAATTATTTTTCCATTACCTTAAAGAGATAATCCAATATTTGAGAACGATAGGGCTCTGGGTAATTTACTAAAAGTCGGGAGGTTGCCTAAAAAAAAAAGTTTCAAAAGTATAAATAAAGCAAATCCAATCATGAATACTTTTTCATACTGCTTTATGCACCCCACCCATATTAGCCAGCTCTTAGGCAAAGCTGAGCTGTGTGAAGTCATTTCCCAGGTTGTTTTGTTTTGTTTTGTTTTGTTTTGTTTGCCTGCATCCGTTTCACTGCCCCTCACTGGGCAAATGAGGCTATTGTTTGTCCAATAGCTAAAACACAGGTTCCAAGCAAGAAGCAAGTTTCTTTGAGAAGGGGCTCACTGGGAGGTAAGCTTGTTAATTCTATTGATGAACCTCATGATTACAAATTTACCTTGAGGGCCTAGGCTCAGAGAGTGGTTACTATAAGAAATGAAACTTGAGTTCTCTATCTTAAGGTCATTTGTCAACTACCATATCTGGGGGCCAGGATAGGAGGGATGAATCTCAGGTAACTTCACTCCCAACATCTTGCAGGGAGATATTACAAGCAGAGATGCTGAAAGGAACCACTACCCTCCTCTTCCTTATTAGAAATTTGTAAGTGTTCTCTGCTGTTGTTACGAATGACCACACAATGATCCCCAGACTGAGCTGCACTAAGAAACCCTCACACAAGACTGGCATCTGAATGCACGGAAAGACAGAGGTGGAAGGCGCAGGGACCAACACCAGACCACACCTAAACCATGGCCGACGACTGCTTGAACAAAGAAACCACAAAATCAGTGATTGCGCAATAACATACCCCAAGGGAAAGAAAAGAAATAAGTTTTACCATAAAACGCTGGCACGTCATTTCCAGATGGACCCTAGGTTCAAGCCATGGACACCCTGCCAGGTGTATGACAACGACAAGATGCTTGACTTTTATGGAACTCAATGTGGCGTTTGTACTCTCGTGTGGGCTCCCTCTGACATTTCAGTGGCACCCATATCTGTCTCCCCCACACCCAGAACCTCCTCAGCCTTTCCTGAGCCACCTACGCTCAAGCCTCCTCCAGCACAACACATCCCCAACCGAACATGGCCACTTTCCTAAATCTGTTCTTCCTCCTGCATTTGCTATCTTAGTAAAGAACAACAATCCGCCTTAACCACAAACTTAGGGTCACCCTTTCACCCCACTTCCCATCCATCTTTAGTCGCCAAGACCTCCTACTGTCTCAAAAACTCCATCCCTTCCTCTTCGACCCAATTGCCTTCATCCAGGCTCCTCAATGATTAGAGCAGCCTCAATGGTCTCAGAGTCTCCGATCTTGTATTCTATTGTATTCTATTCTCCACACCACTTGCCAGATTAATTTACACAAAACACAAATCTAATCATGAAACTTCTCAGCATAAACTTACCAAGACCTCCCTCTCCTCCAAGAGCTTTCAGGATAAAGTTCAAACTGCTCAATCTTACGCCCAAAGCCCTTAATTATTTGCCTCCTAACTCTGACACTTTATCCCTTTTCACTCTACATCTTCAGTCAGGATTAGGGGTCGGCAATCCCCTGGACACACAACAGGAGGTAAGCTTGAATGTAATGCCCTCGAATCATCCTAAAACCATCCCTCCAACCCCAGTCCATGGAAAAATTGTGTTCCATGAAACCAGTTCCGGGCGCCAAAAAAGTTGGGGACTGCTGATCTAGATAAGAATCAAATCAAACTGCTTTTTCTCTTTCTTCTTCCTGGAATGCATTCTGCATCCAATTCATCCTTCATTCAGCCTCTGCTCAAGCTCCCCAAGGAAGGATACTGCTGCTCCCCACTCCCCCACCCCACCCCTTGGTTTGAGGTTGGTACCTTTCCTGCGGACTCCCTTGGCATCAGGCCTGTATCTCTACCATAAATCCTTTCACCCTGTGCCCTAATCACTGCTTCACTTTCACTTCAAAATTCCTTGAGGACAGAGATTATGTCTTATTTAAGCTCATATCCCACTTATTCTCTTATTCAATACACATTTACCTCAAGTCTTTTACATTATCATCTGTTGCACTGGTACAGGCAACCTAATTGCATCCTGATTCCATCATTTACAAGCTGTGTGACCAAGGGCAAATCACTGTGAAGTGGGTTATCGTACTCATGCAGCTGTTCTAAGATGAAATAAGTTGGAATCAAAGGATTTAGCACAGTAACTGGCACACGGTAAGCTCCCAATAAATGACAGGCATCTTATACACAAATTGTTTTTAATAAGACAGTCACTGTTCCCAAATAGTTTACAGACAAGCAAAGGCTCAAACATTTCAGTAGGCACTCAGCAAATGAACTTTCTATGTGCGTACAAACCTGCCTGACCCAATGTAAACAATGCTTCTGCCCTTCGTTACGACGCCCTTACGGTGTGTTTTGGTGTGTTTTGCTGTTTGGGGGGGATTACTTAGCCCTCTCTCACTCCTATCCTTAACACTGGAAGCACCAACTTTAAGCAAACATGGTATCAAATCATCACACTTTAAGCAAATCATCGCACTACTGCAAGCCCCTAGTCACACCCACTGCAAAAGGATCAGCCAATGAGAATAGCCAGTTAAGGGTAGAATAGCCAAATGTGGAAATCCCCATCAACCAGTAACAAATCTCCAAATTACCAATCACAATCTCTGAATGAGGCCTGGAGCTCCTCCCAGCCAGCACAGGAGGGAGCCTGAGCACAGTAGCTGCCACGTAATGAGCTCTCAATGAAGGGCAGGCATTGAATACACACAGTGGAACACCTGGTTCACTCTCTGTCCTTGGGATAACTTCCTCCTTCCTGATCTATGAAATAAGATGATATTAACTAAAACTAGTCACTCCCTGACACCATCCCAGGGACTGTACATATTTCCTCCCAATGTTCCTACCAGGCACATTATGACACAGGTATCACAGGTATCACTGACCCCAGAAAAGAAACTGAGACAGACAAAGCTTAAGTCACCTTCCCAAGGCTGTACAGTGAGTGGCAGAGCCCAGAGAGGACGCCCGGCAATCTGCTCTTAAGTCCACATTCTTAACTACTACACCATACCGCCTTCCCTATGGGACATGAAGAGTAAATGAGAACATTCCAAACACTGCTACAAACCGTGCTAGGCACCAGGGACTCCACAAAGAAGTTGAAAATGGTGTGCAAATAATGTGTTGCAACCCTGTTCATTTAATCAGCATTTGAGCTTCTAAGATGTGTGACGCACTATAGACTCCATCAAAATAGATAAGATCCACCTACTCTGAGTTATGAAGCAATTCTCATTTTAATAATTTTAAAATGAGTTCAGCATCATCAAAGACTGCCATTTTCAGCAAGTTTAAACATTTGATTTAACATCAGAAATACCTACACCATGTAGGCCTAATTTTGGGAGCCCACCTGCATCACCACCTCCTGAAATGAGGCACAACCTTGAAACTGAACTGATCTATTCTCAGGACTAAGAGACTGGTTCGGAGAGATATGAAGCAATCTACCAACTCAGGATAGGTTCAAGCCTACCTACACCAGATGGCCCAAAAGGTTAAAACATTTCATAATATTACCAAAACCAGGGAACAGATTCCTAGGGCCCCTAGATCACTGGCCTGATTTCATGGCAGGACCCTTCAAGCTTGGGACAATGGCTATGAACTGGATTTCAAACTCTTGCCTATATAATTATTATAGGAGTGTCAGTATAATCCTATTTAGATGCGTATTTTCTAGGTTACAACGGGCCCTACCCTGACTTTCAGCAGATTAGTTACCCAGGCAGTTAACATCCTCATCGTTGACTCTGATGCCTCAGCATGAAAGATGAATTGCACAGTAAGCCCTGAGAGTTGGTTTCCTCTTTTTTTGTTGATGCAACTGCCTGACTTAAGCTTTGGGCATCCACTTCAAAGAAGCATCCATTTCAAAGATGGCTATCTCAAATAAACACACTGCCAGCCGCACAACTAAAGAGGGAGGTCGAGGTGGGGCTTTTAAGTCTAAATTCACCAACAGAGGGAGTCTGCAAAATACAAAGCACCCACCTGCAACCCAGTATAAGCAGACACCTCAAGCCACACACCCACTCTCTCTCTTCCTCACCTGCAGACTCAGTGTGTGGTCCCAGGTGTCCAATGAGCTATGGAGCAATCCACCTCCTGTTTTCCAGGACTTGTGAGTAATGAACCTTCCCCCCACCCCAAGTTTCCTGATGGTTATTGCTGAGGGCACTGCAATCATAGTAAGAACCAGTCCAGCCACAACACTGGTTATCTCCCTACTGAAACCAGCATAAAACATCCACCCAGCAAGCTAGCTCTGAATTGCATTTGAGGATATAAGTTCCATCTGGTTCAACCCAGCAAACAACCCATTCAAGAATTCAGCATTAATATTTTCAAATAAAATTAGCTTTAGCTTTAAGCTGGGGTACAAAAAAAGAAAATCCCTCCCACTCAAAGGTCCACCACCATAAACCCTATGGACCCAAAGGTTACCGAGAATAAAACAAAGACCAAAGGTTACATACAGGGGTGGCAAACTCATTTTCACCAGGGGCCACATCAGCCTCACGGTTGCCTTCAAAGGGCCAAATGTAATTGTAGGACTGTATAAATGTAACTACTCCTTAACTAGGGACAAAGAGTTAGACGCTGCCACAGGGTAGAAACAAGATGCCGGGCCAGATAAAACAAGGTAGAGGGCCCTCGGGCCTTGTGTTTGCCACCTGTGGCAACAATTGTGGGTTAAAAATCAAGTAAATTTGGTTTGGAGCCAAGAACAGTCATGCTACAAATTCCCACACCTGGAGGCCACCTGACAGCATGACCAGAAGGCTCAGGAAATTATCAGCTGTGCCCACACAATTCTGCACGAAGCTGGAGTGGTCCTCCTGCCTCCTTCACATAATAACACTGACTCGTCCCAACTGTAACAGCCAAAAGAGGACATAGGAGACATGCCAATTAAATGTAACTGGTATGCTGGACAGGGTTCTGGAACAGAAAAAAAAATTTTGCTAACGATCAAAGAAATATGATGGGAAATATGAACTTCCATTAATGTGGAGGCAGGTGACAAATGCTTATGACAATATTGCTTGTGACATATGTACCATACTAATGTGGGATGCTGATAATGGGAGAAACTGCTGTAGAGTCCCTGAGAATTCTGTATTATCTTGCCAACTCTCCTGCATACCTAAAACAATTCCAAAATTAAAAGTTTGTAAAAAATTCATCCCTACTCCAGAGATCCTTGAACCAGAAAAAAAAAACTGTCGCTCAATACTCATTATGAGAATCAAATGGTGTCTTTGTTAAAATGCAGATTCTTAGGCCCCACTCCAGGCTACGTCTGAATGGGGGTTGGGGGGTGGCCCGCATCTGCATTTCAACAAGTGCACCAGGTGATTCCTAGCCACCCTAACGGTGGCTAGCCACTGTCCCTGCTGTTGAACCAATGTTTCCCCTTCCTTGTACACAAAAACGATATACGGAGGTACTGAAACTTCTGTTGGGCAACTGACACCTGTGGGCCTTGCCCATCGGTAGGCAACACAGCCCCCCCAGCAATAAACAATTCTAGACGATTGGTTGATACTAGTATAGCCCGCCATTTAAAAAAGTCCCAGATGATTCCAGGCCTCTTGCCTTACTAAAGACGTCTAGAGGTACCTGTCCTGTCTCCAGTAAAAACCTATTTAGACTTAAAAGATACAGAGAAAAGACTGATGATTGCCACAGGGGAGAGGTGTTGGGGGACGGGGTAAAAAAAAAAAAGGGTAATAGGATTAAGACATACTAATTGGTAATAACAAAATAGGCTTGGGGATGTACGGTAAAACATAGGGAACATAGTCTACAAAATTGTAATAGCTATCTATGGCGCCAGGTGCACTTAAATTATCAGAGGGAAAACTTTGTAACCCATGTGAAAGTCTACCCGCTGAAACTAATACAAAATTATGTTGAATGCAAACTGTATAGAAAGATAAAATTATTTTTTTTTAAACTATTTTGCACTGGCCCCTGTGAAAGACCTCAGGTGCACCCTGCCCGCACTAGCGGTCCAGCGCTTCGCTGCTGACTCCGCGAGCCACCTCTCTGAAAGGGAAAAGGGACAGCTAAAGAATCTCACTGGGGCATCCTCTCCGCCTCCGGGATAGAGGCTCTCCGGCTCCCAGGATTTCTGCGGCAGCCCGCCCGGAGCGCCCTCTGCGAGGAACACGGCCCTGGCCCGGGTGCCCATGCTGAAAGTTCAGGTCCCAGCCTTGTCACTTTCTACACCTGTCATTTGGTAGACCTCTAGATGCTCATCTGTTAAACCTAACTGCCTCTACAGCTTCATCCCAGACGAGCAAGCGCGGATCCCAGCCCCGCGACCGCCGAGCCAGGGGCGCCCGCCCGGAGAGGGGCGCGACGCGGAATTGTGGGGAGGGACGAGGCGGCTCCCGGCGCCCCCCGTCCCGCGCACCCCACCTCCCGCCGCTCACCCCGCCGCCGCTGACCGCGCCGATGCCATCGAACTCCCGGCCCAGCCCGTCGGAGTCATCGAGCACGTACGCGCCGCTGGGCGCCAGCAGCGCGCACAGCAGCAGAGGGACCGTGGCCCGGCCCGCCGAACCCGCGGCGGCCGTCATGGCTTTCATTCTGCGTTGCTGGGAAGCCTGGAGTAGTCTCTCAGCCATTGTGTGGGTCACATGACTCAGGCGCCCAGGGAGGCGGGTCCGGTCGCCGCCATGATGGGAAAGGGCAAGAGGCTGCAGACGCTTCTGCCGCCATCTTGGGTGTGGGCAACATGTCACCTAGACCGCCACGGTACTCAGGTGGGAAAGCCCAGCGAGCCTTTTCCACTCCGGCCTTTGTCAGGGTCCGGCACCAGCCTTATTGTGTGCTCACTCAGCTGCTTCTCCGCGGTCCTCCCCGGTTACAGCCTTTGAGCGAAGGGGAAGTGGAAGTTCAAGGCCTGACAAGGCAACTAGGTAGAGAAGGCCCTACCATGCCCTCTACCGTCAATTTCAGAGCACATCTACCACGTGCCAGTCGCTGTCAGTGCTGGGCGTGGACTGACCCAGGGGCTTGCAGCCCCTAACCAAACGCCAGTTCAGCTGTCACCGTGTCGAGTCGCGTAGCTTTCTGAGCCTGTTTCCTCTCCTGTAAGATGAAACAGGAAGAGCAGCTGCATGGGGACATGATTAAATGCAAGCAAGGTGGGTGATAGGCACTTGGTCAATTTTAGCTGAGTGTGTTACACGCTTGGCAAACAGTAGGTGACAAGGTTCTCCACTATGGTAACTATGTATACTTAGATTGGCGGGGAAGTTGTGAATTGTCCTGGGATTTATGCCACATCCAGCATCGGTCTGAGATGTCTGATTTCCTTGGCATTGGAGCAAATTGCAGAGTCTCTGGGAGGCTGCAGAGAAAGCAACTGTACTTGCTCTTTCTTTTTAAGTTATTATAGGTCTAATCAGTTCCCAAGGAGAGTGCCAGCTGTGTTTATTGTCCTAACATAATTATAAACGGTGCCCCTTTCATCCTCAAAAGTGTTCTGGTTTGGATGGTAAGTTATACAGTCCCCTATATTGGGATCACTTGTTTTCTTCTATTCCTTATTTTCCCAGTACTGCACATATCAGAACTCTCTACCTTCCCTACTGCCACCATTCTATGATACAAGTTAGTAACTATCCAACTTCCAAAGATTTACCTTCCCAGAACTCACTCTGATCCATCTGTCCTGACACAGTATGTTAAGCATGAGCCTGGAGCAAGAGTAGATGAAAAGCCAAGTGTGGAGAGCAGGACCAATAAAATAGTATTGGTCCAATCAAGATATCATAAAATAAAACAAAGTGGAGTCATTCATGTCAACCAAATGGCTGTCAGTCAGCCATGACACTTTGGTTCAAAAAAGGAACTACCTAAGTCAGAGGAGACACATCTGGCAAGGAGACACACTTAAGATATCTCCACCTTGGTTGGAGCAGCTGTGTCTGCAAAGCGGGACCACCCATAGATAGGCTCCTGGGGAAATTCCACACTTGGCATCAGTGTAACTGAGTGCTGAGCTAGAGGTCCCCCCAAAAACAGAGATAGTTGCCACAGCTATTGCATGTAGATGAGGGAAGTGGAGCAGGGCCACTGAGAGTTACCTTGAATATCTGAAGAACTTGGCCAGTGTTTTAATAATGTTAAAAGCTGTGCCTGTGCTTACAGCCAAGGAGATGGGCTTGACTCTAACCCATAATGCGATATAGCTGAGGGGCTTGCTGTGCTTTGGGAGACAGGAAGACCGCCAGCTCCACGTCACCGGGCCACGCCCACCCAGACTAACAATGGCAGCCAAGAAAGGCAGAAGAAACCAAACTATTGGCAGGTGTAACCCAGTGTGTGAGGAGTCGGAAATGGGGTAACAGAGGAAGATCCGTGCCAGGATTTAAACCCAGGCACAGGGCAGCCATTGCTTTCTTGACCATCTGGCTGGGGAAGGAAGAGCCTCTTGACCATGTAGCAGTAATGCAGGGTCTTGGCCACCTGGTTTGAAAAGATGCAGAAGGACCCCTCCCCCATCCCCCAACACCCCCCCCCCACCTACCATGAGAATGTGGTTTTGGATGTGGTTTTGGATTAAGAGCAGGAGCCTAGCTAGCCGAGCACTGATGACTGGAAGAAGCCAGAATACAGACAGGAATCTGCCCAACTAAGCTACACACTTGTATTTCTTTTCCTGAGAGATGGTACCTCTGACTGGCCTGGTTTGGCAAGGGGGGAGGGGACAGGGCTATGTGTGTCTGTGGGGTTTTTTGTTTCTACAGAACATGGGATTTAATAGCAGAATTCCACCATTGTTCTAAACCTGTTTAATTTTTTCATAATAGTTCCTTTCCTTCTCATAAGACCCTGGCATTGGGAGTCATGGTTCTTATGGGCGGCAGGCAATAGAACCCCAAGCAATAGAACTCAGTGGTTCTGTTACATCAGGGGTGTCAAGCAGAACATCCATGTACTACCCATAGGTCCCTGGGCAACTTCCCCACTTGCCATTAGGGGTGCCAAGATATTTATTAAAAGGTCCAGCTGGGTGGAGTGCACCACTTTCAGGGTATAACCAAGGCAGGCTCCAGACCACTGCTGAGACAGGCGAGCTCCACACACCAGAGTGCTGCCCCATGCCCCTCTGATCTCCCTTGGCATCGGCCACCAGAGGCTCTGCCCTGCTGGACTGGGGACTTCATCTGCCCTACTGCCCATCTGGCTCTGGAGATCCTCCCTTGCAAGACACTGACAAACTCCCGTGCTGCCTCCCGGACCTTCAGACCGAGACTCTGGGACTCGGGTTCGTTATCCCCCATTGATTGCTATGTGTGTGTTATATTTCTTTTAGATTGTTAGAGTGAACCTGCATTCAATAAAAGCTAGTGAACTGCATAGTTACTGTGTGTGACTCTTGTCTATTCCTTGGTGCCGGGCTGCTCAGCAGACAGCGAGCCGAGCAATTGCCCAGCTGACTTATAGGAAAAATTGTATCACAAACATACACTTGTGACACAAAGGATGACACATCAAGTGAATGCTAGGTTTCCTACCAACCCTGGGATTTTACTTCTATAATATGCTTAAAACGTATGTATAATAATGTCAGTAGATGGGAAGTACCAAGGTTATAACAGAGGAAAATACCATGTATGAGAAATTAGGAAGTTGGAGCTGTCCCAGCATTAGTCACCCTACAGCGCACCGTTGTGCCTTGGACTTGGGAGGCATGCCACAAATATTTGTGCAATGTGTGAAATCTGCAGAAGCGGAAACACAAAATATTTAACAGAAAAAGTAGCCTTGCTGCCAGGACAAACCACCAGTTCCTCTTAGTTCCTGTACCAAAGTAATTCTTCACTAGACAAAATATCTTTTGTTTCAAGTTTATATTCTGTGCTCAGGAAACATTTTGACAATGAGGTTTCTAATTAAAAAAAAAAAAAACAAGCAAACAAGAAATACAAGCTGAAGAAGAAATCCTTGGACTGCTGGACACAGAACTCAAATCTCTTCAAGGTGTGAGAAAAACGGAAATGACAGTTACACAAGTGATCACATGTAAGACTTTTCTCATGATTTGGCAGCCAGCTTCCCTCAGACTAAAGATCAAGGAGAGAGGTTGAGAGGAGGAAGTCACGGCACTTTTTTCTGACCTTTCTCCAAAATAGCACACCATCGCTTCAGCTTCGTTCCGTTCACTAGGAGTGAGGCGCCAAGCCTAGGCCACACTCGGGATGAGGGGAATTAGGCTTCACCTTTTGAAAGGAGTGTTGCCGTTCAATACTGCACTTTGCTGAAAGAAATCGGTGTTGTAAACACCGTGAAGAGTTACCCAATCGCTGTGCACTTGCAATGATGTTTTAGCACCCTCTTTAAAAGCACTTAATAAAGACTAGTGTTATTTTTTTTTTTACAAAATTTCAGGTATTCCTATTGTTCTTGGATCTTCACAATAATCTCTGCTCTGCTAATTCCGTGGGTTTTGATGTTACCCACAGTCCGGGGCAGCAGAACCGTCACCAGTGCTATGCCACAGAATCCCACAGCACACCACGCTGGCTCCAGATTCCCTCCTGTCTGCTCCTGGCCACTCTGCCCCAGCGCACTCAGATTTTTGCTAAACATCTGTATTTCGTCTCTGTCTTATCCTTTGGATTAAACCTCCATAAATATTAATGCATGCCTTGGTTTAACCTGAATTCATGAAACACTTTTCGGCTCTTAAATCTTAAACTATGGGCTGGCTGTCCCCATCACGAGCAACCTGGTCGTGGCAGACACTTCCACAAGAACTTGTACTTATTATCCTGATTCAAAAATTAAGCTAATCAGCGATCTGCACACCGACAATACATCAGAGGAAACTATTTGGAGTTAATAGTCTTCCTAACATTCAGTTGTTATTTTTAGTAAGTGGGGATAATGAAAGCATTAAAGTTATTTGTATAATTTATAGGCATCAAGAAATAAATAAATATTATATCTTCTAAAAAGGTGTTTAGGATATTAAAGTCTCTAGTCTTCAGTTTGATAAAACAATCTCCATTTTAACTATTGTTATATCTAAGCAGGTTCTTACTTAACCTCGAAGTCAAAGCCATTTATAAGTCTGAAATGAGAGGCTGTATTAGCTCAAATTTATTTTAAAAGGTAGAGCCAAAGTAGCTAATAATAGTACAACGATGCATAAGAGAATGTAATTACTGATGAAAGGACAATAGGGTTAAGTACTCAAAACCCACAGGAATTTGGACACAAGGTGTTTCCACTCTCCCCCCTTTCCAGAGGTTCTGTTCTCTGCCACCCCTCACAGTCTCTTACCCAGGCACCCACTCTGTACACCCGTCATTCTCAAACTTTGGAGCATCAGAATCACTTGTTAGAACACACATTGCTGAACTCCAACCCCAGAACGTCTGACTCCCGGGGCCTGGAGTGAAGCCGAGAACTGGAGTTCTCACACTTTCCCACATGACGTCAATGCTGCCGCTGCAAGGACTACGCTCGGAGCTTTGCCATAACACAGGGGCCAAGCAAGGTTTTACCTGATAACCTAATATTTTACCCCTCCCACGAATATTGGCATCCTTCAAAAGGAAGCCTGAAAACAAAACTTTCCAGACCCAAAAGAAAGATGGTCTAAAAATTACATTTCTGACAAAGAATGAGAAAAGTGTCTTCGCTCAATAGCCCTATACGAAATCTTAGCAAATGTCTGTTGAATTACACACCTTGGATCAAACATGTGATCTTAACCCTGCGGATTCCAGTCTCAGGATGTACCCACAGATGCAGGCAATAGAATGTTATCTTTCTGTAACTCACCTAAAACTCTGTTTCAATCTGCCATTCTGCCAATGGGGTGGGAGGGAACTTAATCACTGTCAGTTCAGAGTCCAACCTCTCTTTCCTCTAGGTCCCACCTGTGTTAATGTTCTTAGGTTGTCATAACAAAATACCACAGACTTCGTGATTTAAACAATAGAAATTTATTTTCTCACAGTTCTTCTAGAGGCTGGGAAGTTCAAGATCAAGGTGTCAGTAAGTATGCTTTCTTCTGAGGCCTCTCCCCTTGAGTATCAGATGGCTGCCTGTCTCTGTGTCCTCACATGGTTTTCCTATGTGTTACGCATGTCCCTGTGTCTCTTTCCGTGTCCAAATCCCTTCTTATAAGGACACCAGTTGTATTGGATTAAGGCCATGCTAACAGCTTCATTTTAACTTACTCACCCCTTTAAATGCCTTACTTTCAAGTACACTTACATTATGAGGTCTGAGGGTTAGGATTTAAACATGAATTTTGGCAGAGGGGTAGGAGTACACCATTCAGCCCATAACACCACCTGAGATCCAAGGAGTCTGAATGTTGCGAAGGCTGGAAGGCAGACTCAAGCCTTGGTTCCCAAGGCTGCTATCAATGCTGGCCTGAGATGCCCTCATTTGGGTTTTCACGAGTCTCATGCAGGACTCACTTGGGGTGTCCCTCATCTGTAGTTGCAAGGCCACTTGGATGACAGAAGGGGCCACTAGAAGCACGCATTAAGTGGGCTGAGGCCTTCCATCACTTGTGTGCCTCTCAAGGGCCTTCCAGAAATCATTCCACCCCACCTGGGCTGTGCTGGGCACAGGGAGCTTGGCAAGGCTGTCTCAGACCGCTCACACCCGTGTTCTTGAGTCTTGCCACCCACCCAGACCTCACCCTGGACATGAGACACAGGTCTACTCTCCTCCGCAGCCCACACAACTCATCTGGGCAACTGTCCCCTCCTCAGGGCTTCCTGGGGAGGGGAGGCGGCCGTGAAGATGGAGGGTCCCCTTCTCAGACCCCCGTATCTGAGCTCTCATGATGGTTCTCTCAGCTCCTCCATGCAGAAAAACACTGTTTTCTGTTCTTGAGGGTGGGAAGCTTTGCCTTACCTCAAGAGATATTCTCTCAAGCATGTTGTCTGTGCCTCAGTCCCTTCCATTCTCCTGAACTGCCTAAATTTTTTAAAACTCAAAACCTAAGACTGTCTTTCCCTGGCGTCCACCTTCCACTTTGCTTCCAAGAATTCCTGCTAAGAAACAAATACTGCTTTAACTCGTGAAGTCGCACCAAGCCGACAAGGCAGCCTCACCCTTTTCATAGCAGACTCGGTTCCTGCACCGTCAGCCCCATGGAGAAGTTGGAACTGGGCAGAGCCGCATTCCCTTCCCCTTTCCACAAGGGTGGCCCAAGTGCCCTGCCACTGGCCAGTGTCAGGTGTCCATTTTGTGGCCTCAGAAGACCAGGTCGCTGGCACACCAGAAATGCAAACCCCCTGAAGGTAGTATTTTGAATAATTGCTGATTGGTTTTTTCTTACATGGGCATTTAAAATATCACAAGAGACTCAACAGCTCTCAAATTTCCAACTCTTCATTTGATAACCCTGTGGTTAAAAATACAGTATTGCCCAATGTTCTGGACAAAATAAAAAGCAAATGTAATAAAAATTATTAAATGTCTTACTGTGTAGAATGGGCAACATTTCAACATAGGTCAGCCACAGTTCTCCTAGTTAATCAAAAGTGAAAGTTTGTGTTTCTCTGTTTTTTTAACTACATCCTTTTCTTTTGAAGAGCAAAACACATAAATATTTGATACAGAAAGTACCCTTTCCTAAAAGCAAAAGGATAGTCTATTGAGGTAAAACAGGAGATAGGAGCATCATGAGATACCCGTATGCAGATGCAACAGACAAGCAGGTGTGGAAACCTAGCAAAAATGAGAATTCAAGTGCGTGAACTGAAACCATCACTTTTGTAAAGGCTTAAGAGTTTTATTATTAACTTTTCACACTATCCTTAGATTTTTCATTATTGCAGTAAAAATATAAAGTATTCTGAGTTCTCACATTACTGTATGCTCAATTGCTTGGCAAGTTCTCATGCGCTTTATACATTACAAGTTATTCCTTTCATTACTCTCTATGAAAGACCTACAGGGAAGTATAGGAAACCTTTACATTCCTGTTATATCCTGAATAACCTTTTTTAAGATTAAGAGTCATGGTTATATCACAAGACATCTTTTCTATCCCCGGGGAGACTTTTTAAAAGGTACCAACAACCTCCAATATTCTTTCACAAAAATAGACTCAGCTTGTCCTGATTACAGTTTTTTAAAGATTTCTATCTCAAATTAATTCTGCCTCTATTAAGAATATACTCCCCTTCATTTGTAATAAAAGTTTAAGATAGCAAAGTTCAAAAGTGCCATCTGACTTTTTCATATCTGAAAAGTTCCAGGGGCTAATGTCACTTCACACTGAACCACTTACAGGTTTGGCCGCCACTGTCACTGTGCTTCACGAGTGTTCATTGCAACAATCTACGTCTTTCACACATACGTTTTCCAGTTTCATAAAACTGTTGGTTTTTCTAAAACAGTTAGTTCAACTAGCTTTAGCATGGTTTCAGTGATCATTGTCTTCTCTTTCAAGATTCAAAGGAGAAAATGTTTCTACAGTACAACACTATATAGCTAATCCTTTAAAGAACCAAAGGCTGTCAAGTCCGCTGCCTTACCTTCCTTAGCTCCGTGGCCACTGCCACCGAGGATGAAGCATGTTCAGTATACGCCCAGCCTCCACCCTTCCTCCGCTGTTCCTTTTTCTCCCCAAGGATGCTGACCACCCTGATTCCATCTATGACCCCCTCTCCTATCTCACACCTCCAATGACTCATCCTATGGTTTTGTACCTATCTTGGAGCATTTTTGCCGTTGTGTTACGGTTTTTATCGCACATACCTTTTCTCATACATTAGGTGATAAGCTCCTACAGGCTATACCCAGGTCTTAAATATTATCTCCCAGCACTGTGCCCTAAGTGTATAATAGAGCTATTTGTTGACAGAACAAATGAATGAATCAATCAATGAATAATTGAATTCTAACATATTCTATTAAATAATTCCCAAATAATTTTGGTGTACAATTGTAATTAACATGCAAAGAGAAAAGCGAGTTATAAAATCATCCGACAGTAGATAATAGACAAAACACACTTCAAGGTGTTTAGGAAGCTTTTTTGGTTCAGCATTAGCTAAGGGGAATCCTTCTTGTTAAGGTGCTGCTTCCTCATTGGTTTGTGCTGAAATACAAGTGCAATTTCCTGTCTGCTCCAGAGTGTGGGTTTCTCTTCTTGATGCAAGCAGACTTATCTGGCTCCTCATTTCACAAAGTCGTCACCCTAAGGAACATGGGTAAGTATAAAATTTTTAAATGAGTTGAGGCTTTTAAGGAAATAACATACTTTTGCATGATTGTCGGTGGGGTTAGCAACAGTTTGTCTAGTTTAGGTTGCGTATTCATGGCACTGCAGAGCATTGTAAGAGAGAAGCAAGGACGACGTATGTTCCTCTACTTTGAGCAGTGGTAAAACGATGTCAAAATTTGCATTTACAAATAGGTGAAACGACCCATATACAAAAGAAGAAGGTTTATGCTCTGTTTCCTCTTCAAGAAGCAGTATATGGGCAAACTGAAATAAGTGGTTAGAAAAACAGCTCGATAGCCTAGAAGTCCCCTCACTGTAGAAGGAGTTGCCACCATTTCCTGATCGGCACAATGGTCTAGTGATACTTTTTATACCATCAGAAATAATGTAAAATTTGGAAATAATATTTCCCTTATTAATAAGTGTCAGGCACATAGTAGAGACTTAATAAGTAGCTATTAAAATAATAAATGAAGGCGAGTGTTTCCCATAACAATGTGGACAAACATTTTAGCTTTTAATCATTGTCATCAATGATTTGTACTATTTTAGGAGCCAGTTAAGAACAGATATATTTTAATATCCTGTGGATTATCTTCTTTTGGCCATTTGTAACAATCAGAACAAAAATCAAAAACTCATCCACTGGTTCTAAAAATAATTTTTCTCAAAGTTTGATTAATGGTTCTAAAAATAATTTTCCTCAAAGTTTGATTAATGAGCATACTATCTGAAAAGATGTATGAATAATAAGAATTATGTATTCCATTAAGAGCTCAGATTCACACAAGTTAATTTAACAACTATTATCTGCAGAGTTGGTGTGGTATGTGAAATGTTACTGTCCAGAGTGCACTCGGAGTGCCTCTGGCTTCTCTGTTAGACTCTGGGTAGATGGCCAAACATGACCTCCTCTTAACTAATCTACAATAAAGGCTAACCATGTGCTAGGTGCTTTGCTTCATGTGTTAATGTCGTTTAATTCTCGGAACTCTATGAAGTGGGTACTATCTTACCTGTGAAAACCAAAACTTAGAGAAGAGAAGACACCGCGGTCAGACACCCCCTGAGGATGGCTGAGAGCGTTTCCAGCTCCAGAGCAGCCCACACATACACCCTCCACAACCACTGCCTCTGTGGCCCACAGAGAGGACACCCAGTATCTGCTTCATCAAACCATTCAGTCTGTGGTTGTTTCCATCAAGACAGGAAATGTTTTTACACAGAAAGAAATTTCTTTCTTTGAGAATTTTGTAAGTCCTCCTAAAATTATTCTTTCCATTTTATTCATCTTATCTTTTCTTTAGAGAGAAAAGATATTTATTGAGTACCATGGATAAAGGAGGAAGGGGCATCCACCGGCCACCACTCGGCTCTCTCAGTCCTTGTCCAGAGAAAGGACGTTTGCGTGGTCCCTGTGGCCTAGGAATGGACGGGATGCTGTGCACTCATCAGAGTTCCGTTCTCCATAGCATATTCAATCCTTCATATGACACAGACCGTTTTCTACTATCCTTTTCCTTCTTCCCTTACAGTCTTTCTTTAGTAAGGACTTTGGGGGTAAGTCTTCTCAATGCTAGTTTATTTGAACATGTCTCTATTTTTGCTATGCTTTGAAATGTAGTTCCGTTCAGTGCATAAGTATAGGATGACATATTTTCTTAGCAATTTGGAAATAGTAATCTGCTGTCTTCTGGTTTCTATTATTATTGCTGTTGAGAAGTACTTCATCAGTTTGAATTTTATCCTTTGTAGCCAGTGCATCTTTTCTCTCTGGCTCTTTTTCTTGTTTTGTGTTGTTGTTGTTGATGTGCAGCTTGAGTGCTGTGTGTTTAAGTGTGGATTTCCATCTTCATTCATTTGTTTTTAATGCTATTTGGGATTTCCTGGGCTTCATAAATCAGAGGATTCCACATCCTTCATCAGTTCTAGACAGCTGTAGTCACACTTCTTTTGTGTTATATGTCTATTAATTTTCTCTCTAAAGCTTTCGTGGATCCGGTACTCTTCATTTTTGATTTTGCAGAACCTCCCACACAGTGGCGCCTCTCTCTCTCTCTCTCTCTCTCTCTCTCTCTCTCTCTCTGTCTCTCTCTCTCTCTGTCTCTCTCTGTCTCTCTCTCTCAATGAGTTCATATTTGGTGGAAGTCTATCTGTGAGAATTCTTTGAAGCCTGGGTTGGGGAGCTTTCCTTGGGGGAAGATTTGCATTTACTTCTTCCTGGTACCTAAAATCTTTATTTTTCATATGATAAAAATTTTGGTGCATTCATTTTCATATTATTTAAATCATTTTTTGTTTTTATGAATTGTTTTTTATAGGTGAGAGAGGAAGTTAAATCATATCCTCTTTGAGGAAGGCATATGTGTTCCATCTGCAGATAATACATATATTGATTGTGAAGATTCTTTATATCCCATCTCACATAGCCTTTTGATTTAACTTTTCAGCTTTTTTTTTAAAGATTTTATTTATTTTTAGAGAGAGGGGAAGGAGGGAGAAAGAGAGGGAGAGAAACATCAATGTGTGGTTGCCTCTCGCACGCTCCCCTACTGGGGACCTGGCCCGCAACCCAGGCATGTCCCCTGACTGGGAATCGAACCAGCGACCTTTTGGCCCACAGGCTGGCACTCAGTCCACTGAGCCACACCAGCCAGGGCCTTTTCAGCTTTTTAATTGCAATAACATACATACAGAAAAATGCACATATCCCAAGTGAACAGCTTGTTAACTTTTACGAACAGAACTAGTTTATGGAATAAACACTCTTATCAAGCAACAGAACATCACCAATTCTCAGGTCCCAAAATGCCCTTTTCAACTCATTACCCAGCCCCTCTCTAAGATAACCACTGCCTGGTTGCCTGATCTCTCTCTCTTCCTCTCTCTTCCTCTCTCTCTCTCATGTTTAATATGACACCTTACACAGTTGTCTGAAATAATGCAGTTCAGCTTTATTGAGAAGGGAGAGAAATGCACAACGGTTCTTCTGGCTTGTAATAGATGATTGATTGATAGATCTAGCGATAGGACTTAACATTTTTTTCATCAACATATTATGAGTAGTGCAAGATAATTTCAACTTTAAAACAATTCACAGAGGATTCCTAAACTGAACAATAGACTTCAAAATTCAGCCTTATGACTCTGAGAACTGGGAGATTGGTTTTTCTCAGTGTGCTAATAAGATATTGGCTAGTATAGGAAAAATAAAAGCCTATCTAAGTAAAATTATTACATTATCCCTTATAACTTGTTGAAAATAAACACTTTCAAAGTGTTTATTCTTTCAAAGAAAATATGGTGGTAGATATGTAGAAACATAACAACACATTGTCACCAGGTGTGAGGACGTGATACGAGATGGTGATTTTCACAAGTTTATTTGAAGCCCATGCAGTCATATGGAGAACATAAAGTCTCCATATGACTACAGATGTCTTCTAGAAAACATGGGATTATTTTATCTGTAATTTGCAGAAATTATTATTCCTAAGTCACTTTCTTCAATCAGAACTGTTATAGCTAGAGATCTGGTGCCAATCTATCGGTGCTACTATTCAGATGTAAAATAGAAAACATTCTCTTCCTTCTCAACACAGCCAGCCTGCATTGTTGCAAAAAGTACCTTAGATTTCTAAGATATGTTTGTGCAAAATGCAAAAAACAAAAGGATTAAGAGTTAAGACGCTCTAGCATTACAATAAAGGATTGTGTCTGAGTTCTACCAATAACACCATTTAGGATTAACTGCTTAATATGTGGCTCAGTTCTTTATTTGTAATACAGGGTTACAGCACATAGCACAGAGTTCTAGTGAAACGTAAATTCCAAGAACGCATGCCATTTAACACAGTTCCCAGAACATCGAGCCCTCAGTAAACGCACCACCACACTGACTTCTGACATCACAGGAGAGCTTTATCTGGTGTTTGATCAGACAGTATGTACCCCTTTGTGCCTGCCTTTTTCTGTCACTCTGCACTACGTTTCTGAAATTCAGCCATGTTTTGCACACAGTTTCACTTATGTATGGATTTCAATTGTGTTGATATACAGCAATGTATTTATCTGTTGCACTGCTGAGTATTCCATCTGGGGATAGCACAAAGAGTACTTCTGGGAACGTCCTAATTCTACCATGTCTTTTGGAAACCAATCATCTGCATGTGTTTCTGGTGAGCACGCACCTAGAAGTGGAGCTGCTGAACCATGTGGTGTACACAAGTGCTGGTTTTCCAACCAACAGGGTACAAGTGCTCCAGCTTCTTTACATCCTCACCAGCACTAGGTATTTCCTGTCTTCTTCATTTTATTCCATCTGCCAAGTGTGTAGTTGTAACTCATTGTGGTTTTAGCTTGTATTTCCCCAATGACTAACGAATATCCGGTATTAATTTACTATTAACCTGAGATTTAAACAGTGTAGACTCAAACCCTGTTCTGAAATGAGGACCATCCAGAGGCCATGAATATGCAAGGATTTTTTAAATAAATTATAGCTCGCCATACTACCAAAGCTGAGATGGAGAGCTCGCCCAGCCGTCTGCAAATATCTGTGAAGTTTGTTTACTTGAAGGCAGAGGCTCCTGGATCCCAGCATGTGTGGGATGGCCCCAGACCACTTCCTACCTGCGTGGGGCCACGCTCTGTTCCCAGGTTTTCGGCATCTACAGGCTCTGGCTCCTCCAGGTCCACCTCAGCCCCCTGGATATCCAGAGCTTTACTTTCACTGACCTCCCTGATTTCAGCTCCCACTTCCTTCTTCTGTCACAATTTTTGTTTTCCTCTCTGGAAGGTACACGCATTGATTTAAAGAGCTGTTTTTCACATTCTATTCTTTTTTTTTTTTTTAATGTGTGGTAAAACTAGAAGATTTCAGTTCTCCATTTTGTTTTAAGAGTGACACATTTATAACATGTACTCTGGATATTAGTTACTCTACAAGAATCCTTGTGGTGACAGGTCTCTTTTGTGCTTGGGGTTCAATGACACTTGGAAGGCAGTCTTTTGATGGTATATAGGCCCCACAGCACACAGAAAGAAAGCAAATCATTCTCCTCTTGCCTAGAAATTCTAAAAAGCTTTCTGTGAACGTCCCCATCAGATAAGTCATCTGAAGCACCAGCAGGCCTGGCTAGCAAAGGAAGACAGAAAGTGTTTCTCTACCCCAGTATGGAAGAAAGGACAGCTTCCCTATCCCTACATGAACCTGTAACTTCAAACTTTTATTTTAAAAAAATTAACTAACCTAATAAGCAACCAGGCATAAAGGAGGAAACTGATGTTCACAAGACATTAACCAGAACTGAGAACACTCTGCCCCCTATTTCACAGGGTATCAGAAAGAAAAAATAAGTTAACCTACAAAGGAAGCAAAGGGAAAACAGAAGTGGTAATGTTATCTAATTCTGTATGAAGGTTCAGTAAGCTGTTATAGTTTAAAATACTTTATCAAATTTCTTGTGGTTATATTTTCTTGGCTAGTAAGCTGGTTTTGACAGTGCCTTATACCTAGGACACATTAAAAATGTGAAATCATACAACCATATAGCTTCCCATGCACTGAAAAGCATTTGCTGATTGCAAACATATCAGTGAATTCGTCATCTTCTTTATTAGCTCTTAAAATGACTTTTCAACTTTAGTCTTGTGTTCTTAGATCACGACCGGTGAGAAATATAATTCCCTCTAATCTGGCATTCCTTGGATAATTCTCATTTGAAGTAGGTAAAATATCTCAGGTTGATTTCATTTACCAAAGTCAGTGAGATCATCTTTCCTTCATAAACACCTTTACTGTAATTTAACGCAATTTTGGTATCTCTAACAAATGAAATAAAAGAAGATTGTTTCAAAATCATGACGTATCTGTTAAACATCTAAACTATCCTAGTTCATCTTTTATTACAGAAACAGTGGCATTTTAAAAAGAGATATCAATCTGAAGATTAAAGGCGTAAGTATTTGTGTTTGTCCCCATTTCCCGAGTTTCACGACGGAAAACAAACTGGGGACACCACTCTCGGAAAGATTGACCCTTGACACTTCTCCATCAGCATTCTGTGATGATAGACACATGGATGTCTGCTCTTCAAAACTGGCAGGCCCCTCTGGCTAACCGCCAGGTGCCTGTGTTCTGACTTCGCACCATTGACATCTGTGTGAAAGCAATCCACAGCCATTTTTCAAAATGCATTGATGCACTAATCAGAACTTTTGGAAGCAAAGAAAAATTGAAGAAGTCTTGGTAAGAGAGAATTAGATGTTGAGAACAATCTAAACGGGGCAAGACTTACTTTGCTGTTTAGCTTCTAAGACCTAATGTAATTGCCGCATTAGAAAGGAAAAAATGAACAGCACGTGTATCGATGAACAGCACGACCTGGATCACTATTTGTTTCCAATAGTTTACATCGTTGTGGTCATAGTCAGCATTCCAGCCAATATTGGATCTCTCTGTGTGTCTTTTCTGCAAGCAAAGAAAGAAAATGAATTAGGAATTTATCTCTTCAGTTTATCACTGTCAGATCTGCTGTATTCGCTCACTCTCCCCCTATGGATTAACTACACTTGGAATAATGACAACTGGATTTACTCTGCTGGCTTGTGCAAGGCATGCGCTTTCTTCATGTACATGAACTTCTACAGCAGCACAGCCTTCCTCACCTGCATTGCTGTTGATCGGTTCTTAGCAGTTGTCTACCCTTTGAAGTTTTTTTTTCTGAGAACAAGAAGATTTGCGTTCATGGTCAGCCTATCCATCTGGATAGTGGAAACCATCTTCAATGCTGTCATTCTGTGGGAAGATGAGTTATCTACAGAATATTGTGATGTCAAGAAGTCTACTTTTACTCTATGCTATGACAAATACCCTTTGGAGAAGTGGCAAATTAAGTTCAACTTGTTTAGGACATCTACAGGCTACGTAATACCTTTGGTCATTATGATGATTTGCAACCAGAAAGTTTACCGAGCGGTGCAGCATAATCAAGCCACGGAAAACAGTGAAAAGAGAAGAATCATAAGACTACTTATTAGTATCATGTTGACTTTTGTCCTGTGCTTCACTCCCTTCCATGTGATGTTGCTGCTTCGCAGCATTTTAGAGCCTATGTCTGTCCCCGAGTCTGGGAAGCAGACTTATAAAATATACAGGATCACGGTTGCATTGACAAGTTTAAATTGTGTTGCTGATCCAATCCTGTACTGTTTTGTAACTGAAACAGGAAGGTCCGATATGTGGAGTATATTAAAGTTCTGTACTGGGAAGATTAATCAGTCACGAATCCTTTCTATGTCTACAAAAGATACTATTGAGTTAGACATCCTGGAATAGAACCAAGGAATTTATTTTAAGGTACACAATATTATATCATCAAGATTACATTTTGCAGAGGAAACCTAGCCTGGAATGGAACTAAGTTTTCCATCCCAGGCTAGGTTGTATGAATATTTTAATATTCTCTCCAATGGAAATGTCTTAAAAATGCACTGTACACCTCCCTGACTTTTATTAAATGAATATTAAACAAAATTTAATATTTTCCTAATGACTTGGGATCATTATTACTGATGAGAATTGCTTTTGTATCTGTGCTATAATCCCTGAGAGGTTAGTAAGATATACAAGACTGTGTGTCTTTTGTTTAATGACCTTGATGTCTGATTTTTATTATTTTTCTCACTCTTTCTATAGATTTCAGGTTGTCAGCTACAACTTCTCCCAACTGTACGTACTTGTCTCCAAGAACCCCTACCACAAAATACTGCTTCTAATCTTCTCATGGGTTATGAAATATTTTGTTGAGCCCACACTACGTACTGTTTTGTGCTTAGTACTTTGAGTTACAAAAATATATATTTTTGTGTGTTCAAAAAAACACTTTTTTGAAGCCTTGTGAACCTCACTTCAGTTCAGACGCCTAGTCACTTCTATGTAAAGGGACAAGAAATGGGCCCAGAGTGACAGTGGGAAGGCTCTGCCCACAATGTGTGAAAGCCCACAATGCACAGCACATGCACGGTGTGGGAGCTCTGTCCACAATGTGTGAAAGCCCACAATGCACAGCACATGCACGGTGTGGGAGCTCTGTCCACAATGTGTGAAAGCCCACAATGCACAGCACATGCACGGTGTGGGAGCTCTGTCCACAATGTGTGAAAGCCCACAATGCACAGCACATGCACGGTGTGGGAGCTCTGTCAGCGGCTCAGAGGCCTTCTTCACCTTCTTTCAAACCATGTTTTTGTTTTATTTTGACTGAATATTCACAGTTGGGTACATGATAGTTGAAATTAACAGAAGTTTAAAATTAAAACAAAAAATTATAGACAATAAAGACATGTATTATATTAAATGTTACATTCAGAGACTTCCTTTGGGACTCAGAATATTTAGAGAATCTTGATATAGCATACTTTCAAATTCTCATTGGAGAAATCACTCTGCCTAGTTTTTTGTTGGTATTTTTTTGTGTTTTATTTTATTTTATTTTATTTTATTTTAATTGTTGTTCTTGTACAGTTTTCTGTCTTCTACTCCCATCCCAGCCCACCACCCCAGCCCTCCCCAGCTCCCTCCCATTTCCACCCCCCCTAGCTTTTGTCCATGTGTCTTTTATACTTGTTGCTCTAAACCCTTCCCTTTCCCTTGAAATTCCTACCCTTCTCTCTTGTTCTCAATTTCAGTGTCTTTGGTTATATTATGCTTGTTTGTTTGTTCTGTTGATTAGGTAACTGTTAAAGGTGAGATCATATGGTATTTAAGCAGGTGCTAGGTAAACCCTTTCCCTAACCAGTTTATTTTTTATCCTACTCTCCTCTTCTCCTTCCTTCTTTTTCCTGTCTGTTTCTTCAACTTCCCCCAACCCCCTGCCAAAAAAATGATCAGACAGCAAATGTTTTGATTACATTTGCTACTCTCACGTTGGAAAGCAAAAAGCCAGATAATAAGACAGGCTCATTTCCTTTCAATAAGGAATTTCTAGACACACACTGAAAAATTGGTGGGCGCACAAACCGACTACGTTCGCCAGGAAAGTTTGCCATGGTGGTGTGTACTGAGAGAGCCCCTTGCTCAGAGGCCGCTTGTGCATGCTGTGCTCTTTGCATTTTTCTGGTTATAAAGTTTTTAGAGAATTAATAAATTGTGTCTGGGAACTCAGAGAAACACGTGTGATGAAAAACTGAAGATAAACTGTTAAAATAAAAAGTGACTGAAATAGTGCAGGGCATTTGATTAATTATTGATAAGTTATTACCAGCCTGTGAGTTGAATACTTGTAAAACTCTTAGGTCTTGTCCAAGATCACAAAACTTCCCAAGATTCCTGACTTCCCTCCAGAGTTGCTTTGCCTCTTTTGTTGATTTATTTACTTTTTTAAATATTTCTACCGTTTCTTTTTTTAGGCATACTAAAGACAAATGCATGAAGAGCTGTTCAGGGCAGTCATTGCATTTTGGTCAGGAAGTGGGAGAAGAAAAGAGTTGTTTCATTAATTAATACCTCTTTGGAACCTGATTAATCATAGGACGGTAATTGAACTGTTACAGAGACCTGACTAAGATGCATCTCAGTTGATTGGATGAAGAGATAGCAAATACACATATGTTGCACCTTTAATGAGAGTGTTCTCCCTAATGATTAACAGCAAAAGTGTCATTATGGGGTGTTGTGAGATAAGTTCCAAAATAAACCAGGCTGCCAAAACCTTGGAGCAGCCTACCCTTCCTATCTGAGCAGGGCCAGTCACAGAGAATCCACCCTGGGAGGAGGCTCAGATGATGCAGGGCAAAGCCCCGACACGTGATCCAAAATTATCTACACTCCTGGCACTGGGAAGTTAATCTTTTAGTTTTAAAAGGTTATTTAGGCTCTTGATTAAAGTTCCCCATTAAACTGAAAGTACCCCAGGAAGGAATAAGACGTTGTAGCTTTCATCATCTGGGACTTTACTGTCAGAGGACGTAGATTGGAACACCACTGATCCACTTACATACAAGATGTTTGACCTCAAAATTTTTTGTGCTCTCCCCAAGGCTGTTTCTATAAACTGCAGAGACAAATTTTAATAAGGAGATGTGAAAACACTTTGTAGATTTTGATGAGATTTCTTGATGCTCATCGTTATTATTCTCACTGCTATCAGGAATAGGGGACAGCTACCCAAAGATCAAAAAGTCCCTGGAGGAACAGCGTGGGTGGGCAGGTAGCAGTGTGGGCTGGGAGGGGCGGCTCCAGCACGCACTGCTGTGGTTACTTCCTCCAGGTGGTTAAACACAACCTCGAAGGTATCTTAAGGGCCTTTCTTGTTTCTCGTTCCTGGTTCTGTGGGACATCTTCAATATGCCTGCTAGTAGGAGTTCACAATCCTAAGGAGACACGCTCAGGATATTATCATAAACACAGAGATAAACATCCACTTTTAATTTGTTTAAATTTTTTACTGTGTATTTTCTTATTAAGAATGTTATTTTTTAACTTAATGAACTCAATGAGACCCCTGGATAGGCCAGTGAAGGGACTGAGGACAGGAATTTAAAACCTCCATTTCCCCTACCTCCTCTGGGGACACTTCGTTGGTGAGGAAGAACTTGAAATACATCCAGAATGACCTCATAGTTCTATTCTTTAATGTCATAACCAAATAAACAATTATTCACCAGTTGCATCTGTTGACCTTATGAACTTGATGTATTTATTTTCAAACAGATATACCAATTTTAAAATAGAATTTGTGATACATACCACATAGGCATTTCTTGTTACAACACTTATCCTGCCCTGGGGTATTTTTTTGCCAGTCTTCACCATCATCATTCTATCATTTATGCATAGGGCCCCTGATATTTTCTGGTTAAACCCATCCGCAGGTTGCTATGGAAACACAACAGCTACTGAAACACTCTGTCCCAGGAAAGCCTTTGTGATAATAGACTTCTTTGTCTAGGTCCGGCTGTTCCTGCAACAGACACACCCACACACAAATACATATTCAGGGACACACAAACGACCTGCCCATTCTCACAAAAACAAACAAAACACGCCTGGTCTTTTTTAGCACATGCTTGTACTGCTTTGTAAGCTATCTAATACCAACTGGTAGAACACATTACCTCCCTAACTTCTGAAATAACGCCCCATGTGGGTGTTTTCATTGTCTTGTTTACAAACTCAGCAGCCAGAAGGCCATTGCTAAGGTTCTTCCTCCCTATTCTGCCTCCCGCTTTCTCCCCTAGCCGAAACTGGCTGCCAAGGGAGCTGTGGGAAGAATCTACATCTATCTACATTTCCTTCATTCCTCTACTATTCTAGAAAGGTCCAATTCTGACTGAGATGTTTTATTTACAGCTACTGGGTATGTCTTGTTTTATTTTATTTTTCACAGTATAAACATCTGATTCAAGTCAAATAAAGAATTTTTTGGCCTTTTTTTATTCTTTGTCATTTCATACAGCTTAAAGATGGAGCACAATGTGTTTAAGTTTGTGTTATTGGCTGCATTAGCCAAATTTCCCTTATTTGCAGGAATAAGCCAATGATGACGAAATCCAGTCATCCTGGCTGAGAGGAAAGTGATGTGAGAGTTAAGATTCCTCTCCTCTGAAGATCCTTTCCTTACTACATCATTTGCTGCTGGCCAAGAAAAATCACACAGGGACCCTGTTTGTGGCCACTAGATGTCGATCATGTACTACTTGGAACTTTGAAGTTTGTGGCAAACAGCCACTCCCCAAGAGCGAAAAGTAGCTTAGGGTGACGTCTTTCTATCCAAGAAACAATTGTGAAATATCTCCTATGATTTGGAAGTGAATGAGGAGAAGTGCTGAAATTGAGTTTGCATCCCTTATTTCTCTGCTTTCTGGAAAGCTTAATAATCATCAGATAATTTCACTTGGTTTAAACTTCATCTGTCATTTCAGTAGTTTTTTTCCAGCCTGTTAAAGTCCATCCACATGTAAGAGCACATCGACTAAGTTGTGTAATTTCTGCAAGATTGTGGCTATAACATGGGTAACTTCTCCTTTAGTTTTGTTACCCAGGTAAGACCATACTATCAACTTTTCATATAAATAGAAACATAAAACATTTGAGCTGTTAGCCATTATGTCTACTATGATGAGATTACTATATGTAAAAGTCAAGATATAATTCAACATATGTATGATTTTTAACTTCTAATTTATTATTATTAGATCTGGGCACTAAAAAATTTCCTCTGCTATTTTGAGTTGTTTAAATCTGTTCTTCTCCAAAGAACAGTAATGCAACCGTGTTCTAATTTAACAGCATTTGCATATTATTAAACATATAATGGCCCATAATCTGTTTTTTTTCCCTGTAATTTTATTAAGCCCTTTATTTAGCCCCAGTGGATTTTTTTACACATGTAAAAATAGGTTATGATTCCTCAAACAATGTTGCAATTTGATATTCAAAAGGCAAGCCATATAAAGGAATGAGCTATGGAAATCTTCTCATCATTCTTCAGTGCAAGCTTTAAAATAAAAATAGAAATATGATTACTTGGGAAATTAAATAGAATCAAGAAATCTTGCCCTGTAATGACGTGACTTGCCAATGTTGTGAAAAATATTAACTTCAGTCTCAGCATTTATTGATCTTCCTTGTATATTTGATTGAACTTGTGAACACCCTTCTGAAAGAATCCCATTCATATTTCTGGTCTTGGCTCCAGGACTATTGACACTTACGAACATATGGGTGAACTTGGAAACGCTGATTCTTTTGACAGTTGAATGAAGCACAGGAAAGGATGGCAAGAGTAGACTAAGAAATGCCACAGGGAGGTGTACTCTGAGGTTTACACGTGGGCACAGAATCACTGCTGTCTCTGTAAGCAGAGATGCTCATTCTCGCTCCACAAATCTTATTCTGACCCTTAAAAGGATTCTTGTTAAGGTGGTTCTCCATGGTAATTAGCATTGTTTAGTGAGTAAGTACTAATTACTGGAATGAACTAAGAATGATACAATTTTATACTTTGTCCTAACCCCAGAGTTGTTTTTGAAACCCTTGGAACTATTTGTCTTTTCAGTGAACACATTTTAAGATTATCTGGGAAAATAAGGTTAAGAAAGTTTCTTTTAAGAAAGCTTTATTCATATTTTTATATTTTTCAAAGAGAAACAGATATTACCAATGACATTTTATTCATCTTAAATTGGTAAGAAGAGAAATTGTCATATTGATTTTTACCTATCATTCTTTTTGTTTGTTTTTATTTTAATTGTTCAAGTACATACCTATCATTCTTTACTCATGAGAAATTTTTAAGGATGTTCTTTCCTTAGTTTTGTTGCAGACTATGTGATGGCATGAATCTCTCTCTTCACTGATTCAGTGCTAAAATAATATTTCTGCCATTTTTCTTTAAGCCAACTTGATTTTGACTCCCAGACCACGTACCATGGAGCTATGGGAAATTCCATCTCAGCCATTACTGGGCAGTCCTCCTCTCTTGGTTCACACCAAAATCAGGGCCTTTGATTGCCAGTCTCCAACGATCACCAGGGACAGTGACAATATCTAAGCGTTCAGTGGTCCTTTGAACCTCGGTGGTTCTTGGCTGCCCACCTGACTGTCTTGGAGACACAGGGCTCATTGATAAGACCTAGTAGAAGCCAGCTAATGGCCCAGACTCCTATGCATCAAGCAGACATTCCCTTCCAAATCCATATGGTTCTTGGCCTCAGGAATGGAGCATGTACCTAAGCTAATCCAATCAAAGCAGTCGAGTCTACTGATTGGTTCAGTGGTGAGCATGTGTCGTAAGGTGCTTAGAATGCTAGAACAAAGGCTCTTCCTTTTGATAATGCGTTATGCAGATGATGTACCTGGAATGTCTGTGGCCATCTTGTGATTATGAAATAGCCAACACGTAGAAGGAAGGACAATTCTGGGAATCGAAGAGCACCGTAGCTGGATCCTATGATGTGATCAGTCCCCACGCACTACAGTTACATGGACCAAATAAACCTCTTGATGTTTAAATGAGTCAGGATTTTTTTTTCTTGAACCCCAAAGGGCCCTAATGGAATGTGGAACATGGAAGTGAGGGTGATGTAAGTTGCAGAATCTAGATTGTTGAATAGGTGATGGGGAGGTGAAGTCAGCAGCCCTTGTTACATTTCCCGCTGCATCCTGGGACTCAGAAAATGCCTACCAAGGCTCTCACATCAGGGAATTGTCAGGAAAAATGGAAAACTTTGGTGTCCTTGAGCTTCTTTTTTACAACCTTCAATCAGGTCCTGCAAGAGAAAGGTAAAATAGTGCAAATTTTTTGCGAGAGTTTTCCAGATATATTTTTAAATCTAGAAAATACTGCTGCTCCCAGGGGTCCATCTACTGAAGCAATGTGTTTTATTATTTTTTATTTATTTATTTTTAATTTTTTTAATTGTTGTTCCTGTACAGTTTTCTGTCTTTTGCTCCCATTCCAGCCCACTGCCCCAGCCCTCCCCACCCCCCTCCCATTTCCACCCCCTGAAGCAATGTGTTTTAATGCATCAGGAAAAGAGTGAATTTTAGCTAGAAAAAGGAAGTCAATATTATCTGTGTCACTAGTGAGCAGAGTCCCAAAAACCAGGCAGTGTGGAGAAAGAAAAATATTCTTAAAATCCCTTCGGCTCCCATTTTATAGAAAGAAAAAAAAAACTAGGCCTAGGTGACTAAAATTTGGAGTTTTCTGTAAGTTAAGGGAAGTGAGGAAGCAGTTTTGATGCAAAAAAGTTCTTGTCATGCAAGAATATGGAAAAGTCTGACCTCCTGACCTTAGTAGACTGTGAGGGGAAGGCAAAGAAGCATTAGAATGAATACATCGGGTACACAAGTTGAACCTCGTGGACTGAGGAGCAGTAGAAACTTCCAGAATGGATGGGGGAGAATAGTCAATGCTTGCAATTTACTTTCCCTGTAGGCAGCTGCAAGCCTTTGGGAGAAACCCCACGTTCATCCTGATGCACGTTAACATGGTACAAAAATCGAAAGCAGAGTACAGTTGTGCAGGACGAGCAATGCACAAGCCATCCATGCTTACGGGGCGCCGTTCACGTCTCAGACAACGTAGATTTGTACGTTCATCCTGGCAGTTTCGGTGTAGATGGCAGCAAAGTGTTCTAACAAAACCAGCATGACAATTATCCAACCCTGGAAGGACAGAGTCTTAAGGAAGACACATCTTTTTCTAATTTGCCCAGAAATCCATGCGAGACGCTTAACCCTGCCTCTCTGCTGCAATCACAAGACCCTGTAAGCCTCTCCCACCCCGGAGTCATCATGGGAGGAGCTAGGAAAGGTGGAGTGCAGCTGAAAGGCTGAGCACTTAGTACCCCAAAGTAGCTGAGTTAACCCAGTGATGTGGTTTAAGCAGGAAGAGATGGAGATATTTTTAACTCAGGAGTGAAATGATATTTTATACCCTGCTATCCAGCAGGTGGGTGACTCAAGAGAAAGAGCAGACAAGGAACAGAAAATATAGGTACATTTTTGCAGGCACAATTGAGTCATACTGTGATCATTGGAGATATATATATATATCTCCTAATCTCCAAGCCTTGACTGGAGGTGGCCTGCCAGAACAGAGAGAGAAGAAAACATCTCTTATTTAAAATATCCCTGTCTACCTGTGGCCTACAAGCCAGATTGACTACAGTTCCAATCATCAGTTCAATAATTCTTGAACTTTAATATTTATAAGAATCTGAGTTTAAAAGATTCTTATTCAATAGATCTGAAGTGGACATGGAGATACTGCATTTTTAACAAATGCCCAGGTAACACCAAGGCTCTCAGGCCCTGGGTCAAGGGATTGAGTTTCACGATTTCAGAGTTAAAAGCAGTGATTCCCAGGCTTTCACATGCAGCAGAATCATCTGGAAGGCTTAAAAGCAGACTGTTGGGCCCCTACAATATTGTAAATTATAATCAAAATACATATTTGGTCTTCGTCCCCATTTCTGACACGGAGTCCCTAAAACCTTTGTAATTTCCTAAGGGATAAGAACACTAGGGGCATCTCTTGGTCTAACATTTGGTCTTTTACTGAGTCCCTGACACAAAATTCCCAAAAGTCTTGTAATGTCCTGGGCAATAAGAGTGTCTTTGTTTTAATGAGGTGACTGGGTGGGTTCCTGGATGGCTACTGGATGAGGACTGGACTGAACGATCCATGATTAGATTAAAATTGTCAGCCCACCCACCGTCCTCCAAAGAGGGGAGAGGGGCTGAAAATGGGGTCAGCAATAACTGGTCATGACTACTTGAGGAAGCCTTCGTAAAATTCCAGAAGTATAGGGTTCAGAGTGCTCTCGGGTTGGTGCGTACATCCGCACCAGGGGGGTGACGCACCCTCCCTCACCACAGGGACACACTCTCCAGCTGACAGATGTCCTCCTCAGAGAGCTGCACCAGGAGCATGTGTAGGCAAGGAGAATGAAGTTCCCTTCCCACCCAGGAGCCAACTTGTCCCTACCTAAGATATCTGTCCTAAGAGAACGCATGAATCTTGAATTCACGTATTCAAAAGATACTAAAAGAATCTTTAAAATAAAAAGGACTGTATAAGCCAGAAGAGACTGAAACCCTTTCAATGTGCAAATCCAAGGGTTTTTTCTCACCATGAGTGGGAGTGAGGTTTTCAGGGCAAGACGATAATAGTTTCTTTCCCACATGCAAATGTTGTAGGTAAAAATGGGACCTTATAATTCAACAAACATTTAGCAAACATTTGACAAGGTTATGCTGTCACGTTCATTTTACATAAGCTTTGTTTGTGTAAGCAGAATTTTCACCCCCAGGAAAACAAAAGCAGAAAGCAGAGCTGCTTTGAATGGGCCAGAAACATCGGGTGCTGGAAGAATGGGTGGACTAAATACTCTTCAAAAACCGTCCTTCCTCTTTACTTCAATTTACCTGTTTCTCAGGCATTTATTTGATCAAAAGAAATCAGTCCCTTCCAAGGAGATCACCCATAAAGATAGGATGTTAATAATCTTGATATCTAACACCACATCTCACATATAGTAGGCATTCAATATTCATTTGGTCACCAGACATGCTGATTAGATTGGAAGAGAGATACCGTGACTGATATCTCTGTACTAGGTTGACGGAATTGAAATGGGGAAGATCAGATGAGCTCTCCTAGGAATGTCAGTGGGGTCAGTAAGGACTGGGTATGGCTTTCCCCTGCAGTAGCCTTCACTGGATGGAGAGCAGGGCCCCCTGTCCGCTATCCTCAGCGCGCTGGGAGCAGACAGTGAGCACGCGCTGTTGCGTAACTGTCCTCCTCGTTCCAGCTGAGAAGGAAGACTGGCCACTGTGTCTCCTTCTCCATAGTCAGCTCTAGAAGGGCACTTGAAGAACATCGAGCAAAAAATCCTCCTATGATAGGTAAGGAATCTGAGCCCAGAGGGGGGAAAATAATTTACTAAAGGTCATACAACTTCTAAATGACAGAGACTGGAATAACTTTTAAGTCGCCCAGGTCAGGAGTTTTGCTTTTGCTGCAGACTCATCTGAATGCAAGTGATTAATCAAACTGTCAGAGGGAAAAATTCCGGTACGGCTGAATTAAAATGCTCAACGCATGGTGCCAGGAAGACATTTTAGCCGTCTCCTTGTCCCATCTTTTGTTGTTTTGGCTTCACTATGTTTACTTAATTTATTTATTTATTTACTTACTTACTTACTTATTTATTTTTGCTAGCATGTCAAGGATAGCTATCAGCACTTCCAGGCTTAGCTTCCACTGCTTAGAAAATCCATAGAATGAGAGAGTTTCTTTGCTGCTATTTCTGGTACAAGTTGTAATTCTGGTTCGCCTGCCCGTGATGCTCACGTTAAACTGGCCGCTGTGGTTAGAAGTAGACAATCTCAGGTCTCGGGTCTCAGGTCTCAGTAGACAATCACACCTGCTCCTACAGGGGGCCGGGGGTGGGGGGGCAGTCACACCCTAGCCATGAGACTGAAGGAAGAGATGGTGGCTTCTCAAAGGACCATTGGAACGTTGTGACCAAAGGAGGGAGAGAGTCTGTTTCTAGGGCTGAATCCTTCCAGGCCCATGACACCAGACATGTATGTTGTATTACTCCTAATTAAAAGGGATGTTAGTTTACCTAATTCATATGAGGGGAGAAAATAGACTTCCTCGCATGGAGAATAGACACCTGTCTGAAGAGGACAGCTGGACTGGAGCTGGGGCCTCTAGTGGTGATCTAGCCTCAACATAGGAAAGAAAAAAGTACTCAAAACTTCCTCACCTCTCTCTCCCCAGTCTTCTGCAGGGGTTTCCTCCTGGATGAACCACAGGGAAGCCAGATGCGAGGAATCCCATTGTCACGGTTCCTAAGCTCAGCCTCTTGGGGCACAGAGCTGGATGGAGAAGGTTGAAGGGAACGTCCGTAGGAGGAGAAGACAGGTGTTCAATTTCTCAGTGATATTTACACTCGAGTCATGAGTCAAATCAGGGAAGTACCCGTGAGATGTCTGATCGTATGCCCTTGTCTACATTGCTGCACTGCAACGTTGCCTGCTAAACATTTATAATAAAAGCCCACGGAGACACACGGGATTGAGCGTCCATGACAACAGCATCAGTGAGGTCTGCTGGAGCTTCTCCTTGGCTTCGAGTCATGAGATTTGTTCTGGTTTTTGTTCCTTGTTCCCTAGCTGTATGACCTTGCATAACTCAGATAACCTTTCGGAGACTGTTTTCTTATCTTTAATATAAAGGTATTTTTTTCTGCCTTTCTAATGCTATCTCTTATTCAGTACAAATGAAATACTAGATATGGAAGTGTTTAAGAGTGATAAAGCACTACTTGTATATCGATCACTTCAACCTTCATATGTGGGCATGAGAAATATATTATGATGTTTTATTTATGGGTAAGAATTTTAATAATTTGTCATCAGAAAAAGTTCTAAAGCCCATTTGACTCATTCCATATGTGGCAGTATTTTTTGCTATGTCAGACTTTGAATGAATTAATGATAAATTAACCTCCAGTTTATTCCAGGCTTGCATTAAGGAAATGATTGTCTGTGATTCTGTTTAATGCTGAAAAAAATTAATCAAGTTTTCTGCTGGCAAGTGAGACACTGTGCTTATTATCTGTTTACGAGCAGGCAGAAGCACAGAGCATCCCTGTGTGTCCCAGTGAGTTATGAAAGTCCTTTAAAAGGGCTGCATTAGCCATGGCTCTTCCTGCTATCTCCCCCCTGCAGTTTGCTGAGGGTGTTTTCCATACTATAACTGGGCTTGTCACAATCCACTCCTGCACTGCTGATCCCTAGGATGATCGCCTAGACCTCTAAACCCTGGGTTGGAAGCTGTGGCCAGATAACAAACAAGTTTACAAAAAATAGCCACCTTCCCCTCAGCCCCTCACATCTCCCCTTTTTTCTCACCTCCAGCCCTCTCTAAATATTCTGGCTCTTAAGACTTTTTTGGTCAGATTCCCTTATTGTCCCAGTTCTTCGGGAGCTTATCAGTGATAGCGGCCATGAGTACTTTGAGAGTGGACTATGCGTTGACAACTCGACATCTGATATTTTACTAATTTCAACAACAATCTTCTGAAGTAGATTGTGAGCATCTGGAAGGACTGAAGCTTAGAAAGGCTAAAAACAGAACAAGAAACCCAGACGTCTGGGTCCAAAGCCTGTGAGCACAACCAGCAGGGTATCTGGTCCATCTTTGCTGTGTTGCTCCTGCAGGCTTATTTTCTGTCTCCCTTACAGTGAAACCTGACTGGCTGCCATTAAAAAATGGTCTCCCTCGGTTAAAGATGCAGAGGGAGTTTTGCTGCTCTGGTTTCAGGAGATACCACGTGCGCATGCTGCAGGGACAATGTAGATACTTCACTGGGAAAACTGTCACTGTCCCCTGAGTACTCCAAGTTAACAGCTGAGAAGGGAACCATGGTATCAAATTGCTATTCTCCATCAGTCACCATGAACTCTAAATTCTAATGATTCTGATAATCACATACAACTCAAGCCACCAGTTAGATGAATGGTCAAGAGCAGTGTGTTCGGCTTTGTTATATGCTATTATGATAAAAATCAATATATAGAACTTAATCATTTTTTTTTCTAAATTATGACTATAAGGGTTAACCCTGTTGATAAAAATAAAACTTCACCCCTGGTAAAGTCCCCAGTCAGTTCCAGGGCATTCATATTCCATTTCATTTCACTTCCTAAGTACACAGGAGAAGTGCATGAGAAAAAAGTGTGTACTCATCTTTTTTAAGTAACAGTGATATTATAAGTAACAGTGAACAATGGAATAGGAATAAAAGAAAAGCACTGTATTTATTTATTAATTCTTTCAATGAATTTTGTCAAATGACTAATTCTTGGTAGGTGCTAAAGCATTAGGCAGCTTGTAGTCTGATAGGGGATCCAGGGACAAGCAGTAGTGAGTATAAGGGAGTAGAGTACGTTGCAGTATGAGTTCAGAAGGGTGGGTGTGCATGGCCACCACTAGCTCAGTCTTGGAGGGTCCAGATACCTGAAAGAGAACTCACTGTCTCCTCTGAGATCAAAAGGCTGAGTAGGCCTGAGTCAAGTAGGGGAGGGTATCTCAGGTTGAGAGGCAGCACATACAAAGGCCTGGCTCCATTTTAAGGAAATGAGAGGAGTTCAGTGTTGTTGAGCTGACTCTGTGGGAGGCTGTGGCAAAAAATAGAAGATGGAAAGCAGAAGTTAAGTCTTAGAGAATCTCTCAGCTAAGATAAATAATTTGGAGTTCTTTATTGAGGTCAGTAAGTAACCAAGAAAAAGACTTAAGCATATGATTGACAGATCAAATTTGTGCTTTAGGAAAATTATCTCTGTGTCAGTGTTCAAGAGGACACTGGTCTAGGTTGATGTCCTGGTGGGGCAACATTGACCTTCATCTTGGAGGAATGAGAGCCCTTATTTGCCTTGCCTTTGTTGGGCCATAGTTGTTGCAAACCCGTATTCAATTAAGTATCATTTCCTATCAGGACAAAATTCTGTACTCCCCAAGTGGAAAATGTCTATTGTAAATAACCTGCTACCAAAAGGCTGGCTGATCTCCTTGGTCTCTGCTGATGGTAGGTTGGATAGTCAAGTGTAGCACTGGCTACATCAGAGAATTCCCATGCAAGCCTCTCTCTCTGGCACATGACTACTCTGTTCTTGGACCCATTGTCCAGCACAGAGGCAATCGATGAGAAAGTGTTGGGAATCACCCTGCCTGGTTTCAGGAGCTGTAATCGCTCCCCCTCACCCCCCATCCCATCCCCACAGCTAAGGCTGAGTGAGCGACCTTCGGACCATAAGCCACTAAGGAGACAAAGCTTATCCCCCTGGCAGGAGCACCACGTATGCTCCTTTTACTTCATCCATAATTGGCCCCCAATGTTTGATCGGTTAGCCAATGATGGGTAAAATTCCCCAAGGGGGGAACAACCTAAGACAGGTATGATCACATCGAGGACCAAGGAAGGACTTGGGGGGCCACAGCAAAAGGGGGTGATGTACCCTCACCCCTCAGCTATCCTGACATAGCCTGAGTCCTCATTCTGTCTGCAAGAAGTCTCCTAATCTCTTGGCTGCCTTGCTTACTCTGCCTGATTTAGGCCTGAAACAATGACAGAAGGCAGTGCAGCCCTGTACTGGATAGGGCGGGCTCCCTGGGTGATCAGGCCTGAGAAAGAATTCGTAAAGTCCTGTGAAATCTGCTTTGTTAGAAATGCTCTCAATTAAATGATAAGGGTCTGAGCAGGAAATGAGTTTGTTTCCCAAAGTTTTGTAGCCCTTGAGCTAACAGATCCTGACTCAGAATAAGCTCTCATAGTTCTTTGTATGCTATCTATTGTTTGATCCTTGCTGCCTGACAATGATTACTGAGCTTTACCTGTATTCCTGTGCAAAATGAACCCAATAAAACCCATTGAGGAAAAGGCTCTTGGCCCTTCTCCTTTGAGAGATCGGCCACCTTTCCTCTCCAAGCAGATCATGTCTTGGTAGACTTATTCTCATCCAGCTGGCAGCTGGCAGGGGGGCCCTGCAGGCAGAGCCCCCCCACAAGAAAGATTGACTGTCATGAGGATGAGCCACCCTTTCCCACGGATTGCTGAGAGACCCTTCCAGGGTGGATGTTCTCTGGTGGGTGAGCACAGCTGCACACTTGTGCCGTCTCCTGCAGGTCAATCTGCATACCTCTTCCCCAGACTTGCTTGTCCCTAGTTTTCCAATCCTGCTGCTTCCAGACTGTAGACCTGTCATCCGTATAAAATTTCCCGCTGGATAATTTCCTATCTCTTCCTTGACCAATGGACAGGACTGAGATACAGTTGTTATGTTTTCTCAGGGATGGACCCACAAAATTGAATAACCAGTCACATTTAGTGGCAGCTTGATTGCTAACAAGTCCTCATGCTGTCTCTCCTCACATCCCTTCTACTTTCTCCTTATCCTTCACTCCTGCTCTCTGGGATTATACTCAACCCTGTGCTTTAAGCTATACTACCAAGGGAGCTCAGGCTAAAATGGTTGGTATCAGGAATGGCCCTAGAAGCCAAACCATCAGGATGGGATTTTTAAGCTATGTTACTAGTGGTAGTTACTAGGGTCCTGCTTTGGGTGGGTGCGTAGGAGCTGACTGAATATTCATCCCAGCCTGGAAAGTTTTAACTGTAATGTCATACCAATGGCAGCTGTAAAGAAAGCGTGCCCGAGTGTTCCAGACTTACATTCCCATTCTCATGAGCTTGGAGTTCAATGGGCAGGAGTGGAGATACAATACTATGTCGTCATACTTTTCTGAGCATCTAAAAAGAAAGCTGTATCTGAAGAGCTGTGGGTGAACAAGTAGATAACTGACCAGGTGTTGTGGGTGATCAGGTACATTAGTAGTTCGCTGTGGAATATTTCAGCCTTTCTCCTTTTTGATGATTTGGTAACCGAGGGCATTTTCTACCTTCATTGATTCCATGTTGTAAACTGGTAAAACTACATTGATGTGTACAAGTAAATTGCCCGGGTACTTAAAAGATTGATGCGTGGACTCCACCATTTAAGTTGGAGTCTCTAAAAGTAGAGCCCAGATATCTGTATTTTAAAAGCTCCTCTGTGGTTGTGATGTAAATCCAGAGCTGATTATGCCACTTAGACCAAAAGAGAGAGGAAGGGGGAGGGGAACTTAGATTCACTGAGCAAACACTAATATTGGCATTTTCATATATGTAGTTTCAATAGCAATAATATGGACAAATGTAATCAGAATTCCTCTTGAAGGAACATCCCATTAGTTTAGTAGAAATATTTTGATAAGTATTTGATGCTTGGAGTAAAAGGCAAGTTCTTCCAAGGGCATGCACAAAACAAAGTAGCTTCCAAAGCCACATGCATGTGACAAGAAAAGAAATTAGGTGGCCTTTGAGAGACTGGAGAAGAAAATGCAAAGAAGAGGGATAGGAAAGGAGAAAGGGCAAAGCAACATTCTGTGGGCCTCCAAATCTTCCAGGGACTGGACTCCCGATGCATGGGGTGAGGACATCTTGGTGACACAGGGTAAGTAAGTGCTAAGGTTTCTGCCCAGGTGACGTGGTCAGTGTGAAAGTGGGAGACAGAGGTTCAGGTACATTGTTGCTGAGGCCTGGGTATCAACGGTGGTGATGGCTAATATTGATTGGGAGTAATTCAGACATTCGGGAGTTGGAAAAAAGAAGTTGAAATTTATTCTCACATTGCAACAAAAGAGAATCTGCTGAAGTCAGTAGGTCACCTTGGGAAGGGATCACAGCCAGAGCTACATTTATGAGGCTCCACAGAGAAAAACTGTGACCAAAATGCTCCCCTCACCCCCAGTGTTAAGCTCCTGGAGAGTAACCATGAATGAATACTCCCCAAAGGGTGTTCTGTGCAACTTGTGTCCTAAGAATGTTAACAGAAAAAAATTAACAAGGGTTCCATGGTCAAAGAGGTTTGGCAAATGGGTTAAACGAGAGGACTTCCAAAGGCTTGTATACTAAACAGGCGTGGCGACCCTCCAAGAGGCAGAGACGGATGCAAATCCCTGCATATTCACGGACTACCGCAAAGACCCAAATTCCCTGAGTCATTTTGGGAAACACTACAGTAGGTGCCCCTTACCCGACATCTCACTTTCTAAGGTTTCCATTACACGCAGTCCACTACGGGCCAAAAATAATAAATGGAAAATTACAGAAACAAACATTTCACATAGTTTGAATTCTGCGCCATTCTGAGTATCAGTTTGAAATCTCGTGCCTTCCCGCTCTATTCCACCCAGGACGTGAATCATTCCTTTGTCCAGCATCACCACACTGTACACACCCTCCACCCATCAGTCACTTAGTTGCCTTCTCAGTTATCGGACTCTTGTGGTCTCTCAGTACCTGTGTTCAAGTAATGTGTATTTTACTTCATAACAGCCCCAGGGCACAAGAGCAGTGATGCTGGTAATTCTGATATGCCAAAGTGAGCCCCTGTAATTGTCCTATTTTATTAGTTGTTGTTAATCTCTTACTGTGCCTGACTTATAAATTAAACTTTATCATAGGCATGTAGGCAGGGAGAGCAAAAAGCATGGTGTAGATAATGTTCAGGACTGTCTACAGGTCAGTCATCCACTGGGGGTCTGGAACTTATCCCCTGTGGGTAAGGGAGGACAACTCTGGTACAGACCTACATGTAAACCACGGATGACACATGAACAAGTGACCAGCAAATGACCACAGACACAAATGTATGAGCGCACACTAATACATTTTAAATTTGCCTTTTTTTAAATAAAAAGTAAATAAAGCTAAGTCGTTTGCCCTTTCAATATCTTTTCTAGCAACCAGCCTTTTTCAAAACAAGCTGCTAGCCATCCAGAGACTCCGGGTATGCTACGGGAGTTCATCCCCCGGTGGTTGTACCGGATGCAACGGCTCCGCACGGGTTGTTTCACCAACTCCTAGAAACTCAAACTCCCTTGGAGAGTTGAAGTAATATATGTGAGAACAGTAGGGAGCCCATAAGTACACAGTTCATCCTGCTGAATTTTTCCTATTGTACATTCATGATGTGACTCCATACGTTGAACGCAAAGCGAGAAGCAGTTAACATTTAATAGTGGGTAGTTAGGAATAGATTGTGCTTCCGGGTCCAGTTACTCTTACTGAAGTGACAGGCGTGTGATGGATATAGTTAGGGGGCCATAGGCAGGAGACCTGAACTCCAATTCCAGCAATGCCACATCTTGCTGTGTGACCTTGGCCAGATGTACAGTAGTCTCATCTGTGAAGTGAGGATTATATGACCCTGTAAGTCTCTTCCAGATTAAATCTGGGTGCACCTGGATAACAACATGACAATAAATGCAAGCCACACCGAAGTTACTACAGAAAACCCTGGAGAACTCATAACCTGTACAAAGGGTCCTTCTTAGGAAAGATCCCTTCTTAAAAGGGCTCCAAAATTTTTAGAGCTGCAATTCCCAGTGGCCTGGGGGTAGGGATAGTGGATACTTAGTTTGAGAAAGTTTACATCATTCGGGCTCCTTCCCTTACACGAGGCTGGAATAACGTAACTAGAAGAATTTCAATTGCAGCAACACCACGCTCTTCCAGACCCTGAGTCTCTCCCTGATGTTGCTGCCCAGTTCTCTCTGGCCCTTCCCTCGACTGTCCAGCCAGGATGCTCCTGCGTTTAGCCAAGGCTGTGGTCCTTCGTGCCTGCACACTCCTCTCTAGCACCATTGCAGCTGCCCCCAGCTTGAAGCTCACCACCTTCTTTCTCTCTGCCTTTGACTTTCTCAGGGAGATCTCACAACAGAGCAAATTATTGTCTAGGGATTGTGAAGAGCTTAGTCATTGTAAGTGCAACAATCTTTGTCTCATCACTCAAAATGTTCAGCATAGGTTTTCTTAGAAACAGTAAGACAATAACATGATTAGATTTCCATATGCTGTCATATTAAATTTTCAATAATTCACCTAATTTTGCTCCCTGATGGAATTTCTGGTGCCTGAATTAGAAGGTTGGAGTGGCCAGAATGTGTATACAGTTGACTCTTGGACAACTCAGGTTTGAACTGTGTGGGTTCTCTTATATGTGAATCCTTTTTCACTGACTATACAGTTGGCCCTCCATATACCCAGGTTTCCTGTCCACGGATTCAACCAACTGCAGATAAACAATGGGTGGGGTTGCTCCCCTAACCTTCACGTTGTTCATCAGTCCATCAACTGTAATTTGAACAAAGCTCTCCCAAGTGATTCTAACCTTCTCTCCTTCATCTCTCCTCTCTTCCGCCCAAACATGAGGCCTCTCTCCTTCCTTGACCCTTTAGCTCTAAACAGAAGGAAGCAGGCCATTTTTGTTGGCCTTAGAAATTTTGGAAAGGTCCGTTTCACTCAGGGCTTTAGCCTTCCCATGAAACTATGGGAAAAACTGCAACAAAATACTTTTTGCTCATGTGACCTTTTCCCATTTTTAGGACGATCCTTCTAACATGTCTCACAACACCACAGCCACCTCCGTAATTCTAGCCCCTGGACAGCTGATACAACCTCCAGCATGACCTTCCCATGCCCACTCCTACCCCTTCTTACCTGTTTTCCACACTGCGGCTAGAGGCATCTTTTATTTCTTTTAAAGATTTTATTTATTTCTTTTTAGAGAGAGGGGAAGGGAGGGAGAAAGAGAGGGAGAGAAACATCTATGTGTGGTTGCTTCTCACGTGGCCCCCACTGGGGACCTGGCCTGCAGCCCAGGTATGTACCCTGACTGGGAATTGAGCCAGTGACCCTTTGGTTTGCAGCCCATGCTCAATCCACTGAGCTATACCAGCCAGGGCTACAGGCATATGTTAAAAAGTCTGATCAGGACTTGTTTCACTGAAAACTCTCTTGGCTTCTACTGCTCTTAGGATAGATTCTAAAAGTTGTAACATGACCCACAAGAGCTTTGTGGTCTGAAATAATCCCAACACTATATCACATCTCAGCACTGGCTGCTTCCCTCCATTGCCTCAGCTTCCTTCCATGCCACCAGCATCCTTCTCCAAGCCTCGCTGCTTCTGCACCAGGGCAAATGCCGGTCCTTCAGCCTGGGCCCTCTTTGCCTCACTTCTCCACGTCACCAATTCTGGATGAGCATGTAGGTGAGAAGCATGTCACTTCCCTAGGCTGAGGGGTCTATGATTAATACTTAGAACACTGTCTGAGATTTATTCCAATGAGTGGTGTGTGTGTGGTAATTCGGTTTCTATACTTTCTGGTTTTCCACAAGAGAAGCCAGTTTTGGCATCATTTATCGATTAGCCATCCCTCCTTCCCTTACAATGCCATTTTGCCCATATTTCTTATTTCTGGTTTGCACCTATGTCTGTATCTACATTCATTTTTCTCTTTTACTGAGATTTTGTGCCTATTTCTGCACATTTCCACACTGTGTTAACTGCTGTATAGTTTTACAATAAATCTTTGTATCTAGTAAGAAGAGTTCTCCTTCCCTAATTAACTTTTCTTCTTCAAAATTTTCTTATTATTCTTGGCCCTCTGCACTTCCATTGGACCATTAGAATCAACTTATCAAGTTCAGTGAGGAAACCCTGTTGAGATGTTAATTGGAATTGCACTGAATTTTGGGAAATCTTACATATTTCTGACTTTTCATCCAGGAAGTTAGCATATGTTTCTATTTTATCTAAATCTTCTTTTATGCCCTTCAATAAAGTTTTATATTGTGTCACAGATTTTTAAAACTATAAATGAAATTTTTTTAAAAATTTACCCTGTAACTTCTTGTTGATGTACAAGAACAGATTTATTTTTCATATGTTACTCTAGTATCTAGCAAATTTGATGACGTCTCTTATTAGCCCTTGTTGTTTGCCTTTAAATTTCCTTAGTTTTCTATGTAAATATTAATTTTGCTCACAAATAATGACAATTTGATTTTTCTTTGCCTACTTTTAAACTTTTATCTATTTTCATATATTAATTGTCCTAACTAGGACTTCCAAAATAATGTTGAATAAAACTGACATAACACATATCCTTGTCAGGTTTCACCATTAAATATATTTGTTCTTGGGTTTTTTTATGATTAATTGCCTCAGGTTAAAAAAAAATTGTTCTAAGCTTCTATTATGAATTAGTAGTCACATTAGCAATTAGCATTAGTATTATGAATGCTTTCTCTGCATCCACAGAGATTAGCACATGGCGTAGAATGTGATGGAGACTTCTCCCTCTTTTTCTATTTTCTAGACCAGTATGAAAAAGATGAGAATTAATTGCTTTTGAAGAATTATTAGGACTTGTCTGTAACATTATCTGGACCTACAGTTCTGTTTTTTATTCTTTATTTGTTTCTTAGCCCTGCAGAAATTCTTTCTTTGTGAAGTCAGCAAGCACATTTTTTAAATTGGTATATATAGTATATAGTATTTTGAATATCTAAATGTTATGCAAGTTTTTATATTATCTTGATCCATCAGCTTTCTAAAATCAGAAGTCTTGAATTATTTATTTTTAAAAAATTTTCCTTACTATTGTGATGAAGACTCTATATTTAGACTAGTCAATACTGCTATAATACTGGAAAATGGAGGGCTTCTGAGGTAGCTGGCAAAGTTCTATTTCTTCACCTGGCATTGGTTACAAAAGTATTTGCCTTTTAATAATTGATTGAAATGTAACTTTATATCATGGAGTTTTCTATATCTGTGTTTTATTTTACAATGGAAAAGGTTAAAAAGAAAAACTTTGTTGGGTACTTAGGGGATAATAGTACTACCATGCAAAACCTGAATAAGTGCTACAAAAACTGGTCAGTTTGGGAGAATTACAGTCAAAATCTAAACTTTGATTTCCTGTCTTGCTCCTGCAGGGTTCCAGGAGAGAAACACCTAATTCAAATCTGACACTGCCAGATATCTAAGTGTCTTTGACATTTCGTCTTCCCAGCTTCTTGCATTGTAGGGGAGGAAGCCTGTCCCTTCCTCAGAATGGAGCCTGTTCACTCATCCCTGCCCCATAATGAATGGCAGGGGGCTACCCATTTCCTTTCAGGAAAATTCTCACTAACTCCCAGGGTGTAATCTGACCTCAGAGCAGCAAGGGAATCATAATGACTGATAGTATATTTCCCAAAGTTTGAGATGCTCAATGCGAACTGCACCACATGGGAGATGCCACCTTTTCAATCAGCCAAGAGGTCTGCCCAGAGAAAGTCCAGCCATTGTTAATATATGGAGAACAGTTTGCACAATATCAAAGTAACGTGGCAGCCAAGGAGAGCGGACTGGAATGCACATGCGTGAACAATGATGACTTCACTGTGCTAGTCAGTGGGGGCAGTAGATGCTGTTGAGTGAGCGCGTGTACTGTGTGGCTGTCTATTCCAAATGACTGAATGAGTAGAGGAACAAATCTGCCTCAAATTTTGCGCTAAGCTTCAACATTCCTCCACGGAAACTATTTGGATGATTCAGAAGGCCACAGTTATGGGCAACTGCTGACTGGCGAGTTATATCACAATAATGCTCACTCATGCATCACATCTCATGCAGAATTTTTTGGCAAAATATCAAATCACCCAGGTGACTCTGCCCCCCTACAGCCCAGAGTTGGTGCTCTGTGACTTCTCACTTTTCCCAAAATTAAAATGACCTTTGAAAAGGAAGAGATTTCAGAACTTTGGTGAGATTCAGGAAAATATGACAGGGCAGCTAATGGCGATTCCAGCAAAGGAGTTCGCAGAGTGCTTTGCGTCATTACGGGTGAAATAAAACATACACACGGACTACCGAGTCCGGTGGAGGAAAAAGGACAACAGTGTGGCTTTTCTCTCAAGGGGAGCAAAAGCCGAGGCCTCCGCCATGACAGGCCTTTATTCTAAATCTCCTCCCATTACAAGATGGTCCTCACTCTCTATGCACAAGTTACAACAAAAGGAGCCAATGCCCCTCATCACATCACAGAAGAAGGATATTAGCAAATGAATAGGCAAAAGTGGTTGAGCCAGTTACACTGGTCCCTGCAAGGTTTAGCACTTACAGGGTGAGGGAGTTTTAGCAAAGAGCAAGTCTCAGAGCAGCCTAGGTATATTGCAAATTTGATTACCCACGAGAGAACCTATCTGTGGGCGTGGGTCCTGTGCATCTCCGAGTGTGAGCTGGGCCCACGCCACGCAGAAGGGTCTGCCACAGTGGAGGAGATGCTGGGAGGACTGTGTGAGGTCCCAAGTGCCTGCTTTGGAGGGGACTGAGGCATCATTGTCCTGCGTACAATGTTTCTTGTATCTTGTACCTTCTTCAATAAATGCCTCTATTTTTCATAGTATGTGGCTGGATATTTTCTGAACAGACCTCATATAGTTAGGGAAAAATGATTTCTTTAGCTCTTTAAAAGCATACTCAGGTTAAGGCAGACCTTACTTAATTCATGTCATAAGCAAGTTGTTATCACTTTACTCTGACATAAAAATTGAGATGTGTGGTATGCTGTTCTCCTTTAGAATAGCTTCCCCTTGTGATTTTTTTCCCAAAACCTATCTTGGCCTTTTGTTGAAAAAAGCAAAAGGAAATTCCAACTTCTAAAAAAAAAAAAAAAATACTTAAAAAGACATGTCTCCCCATCTGCGTATCTCCACTGCTGCAAATCATATCAAAGTTAATTCACTTTTATCTTTATTAGATGCATGTTATAACTGCTTCTAGTCATTGATCCCCAGAAAAGTCTTCTATTTAGCCTTGGCTCCTTTTATCAATCTTACGACCTCCTCCCATTCTCCCCATGTGATAATGACACTTCAAAGATGTTAAGTCTTCCTACAGGAAGAATTAGTCCCCCCTTTTCATTCTCACCCTTTATTATTGTGATTAACAGGGAAAGCAAACTGGCCACCAAAGTCCATTACACCCTCCTTCCTGGCTCATGACTAGAGTTGATTTCTCTGTTTCCCTTATAGTTTTACGTGACTAACTTCTCACCGATGGAATGTGAACAAAAATATTATGTTCCACTCCAGGCCAAGCTCATTACCACCTCTCACTCATGCTTCCTGTGCCCTTTCTTCTTTCTAACTGACTGAGCAGGCGACCAACTGACCCTAAGGAAACCTTGGCAACCACAGGTGGAAAATGGCAGATTCATCATCACACCTGAATCCCTAAGAAACTATGTCATTGCTGTTGACCTAAACTTCCTCCATGAGAGAGGGACACATTTTTGTTTAAGCCACTGAATTTTAAAAAGTTTATTTGTTTTCCACCTTCCTCAATCGATGTGGAAATTAGTACCTAAAAGTGAGTGTCATAATGAACACCTAAAATGTATGACATTAGCTTAGCATTCAGACTGAAGAAGGAAGAAAATGGATATCAAAGGCTGAAAAGCCCCGTGTTACCTATGGGAGGGAAACAATAAAATTATTGCCTATGATAACTTGGAAGGCAGACCAAGAACCTATTAAGTCTGTAGCTCCAGGAAAGAGTTTGAAAGGGCAAGATATCAGTGTGTGTTGTCTGCTACTTCATGATGTTATCAAAGTCATTATAAGAAAGAGATGAACTCAGGCAGGAATTGACTAGTTTGCCAGTTGCAGTGGAACTGAATAAAAAGACTTAAAATTCAGGACTACTCAGAGCTGGAAAAGCTAAGAGCTTCTGTACTCAAATGTTAGAAGATAAAAATTGTAGGTCAAAAAAAGGGGGTAGGGGGAGGAGACACAGTCCAGTGGCAAAGATGTTATCAGGGATGTTACCTTGCCACCCAAGTCTAGATTCCATGGGGGCAAGGTGGGTGGGGCTTTAGGACAGGTCTAGAAAAGAATTGGGTTATCCTGTCCATGTTTGTATATTGTGTGGGAAGATGCAGCACAGGTAACTTGTCTTTTAGTTTAAAGGGTACTGGACCTTCCAGAACTACATCTGGACCTCAAGGAGAGGTCTAAGCATCTCCTGGAGATCCTGGACTTTGAGATACATGCAATAATGAATGGCATTTTAGGTTTTATCTCCTAATGAGTGATGTAAGGGGTGATGCTGCTGACCAAAGGGGCTAATTGTGATAGAGACTGCCAGCTGTCTACCAAAAGCCACTCCCCCCTTCTTCTGGGGACAGAGCTACACTTCATTTCTCAGCTCCCCCTCCAGAAAAATGACTAAGTTCTCTTTAGTGGGGAAGAATTGAAGTGATGCATGCCACTTGTAAGCATGGCCCATAAAAGCCTCTCACGTTGTCCCTCTCTGCCTCTTTGCACCACTGGCTGACTAATATGGCAAGGATCTGGATGACCCCCAGATGTCACATGTTGAAGTCAGCAAGACCACCATCAACTTGGGTCCTAAAACAACCGTGTGTAAGAGAGCTATCATCAACTTGAATCCTATCATTATGGCTTTTGTGTTTTAAACCACTGAAATTTGGACTTTATTTTAACTGCATCTTAGCATACTCAAACACATCATGTTAAAAAGTAGCAATGTCTATTTTTGCACAATCTGCCAACTTTTCCAAGAAAGGCTATAATCAATCCATTGAATCCAAAACACAGTCTCTCACCACCATCCTACCCCTTTATGACCAAATTAGATGGCATTAGTTTCTTCTTATTTCTTATGATGTCTTTGAATAAATGCACTCTTAATCTCTTCTCCCCTCCCCCCATCTCCATTCATCCCCAACTCTGCTGACATTTAACTCTTAAAGTATTTTCACTCTCGCAAACTTTAAATTCATGACAGCTAACATCAAATAGGTCCAAAATGCTGTCCAGGAATCTCATCACATTTCCATAGTCCATTCACACATCCAATTCCTTACATAGCTATTTCATATTTTCTTTTCTCTCTACAAATCTCCTTTTCCTTCTCCCTCCTCCTCACTCTTACCTGATGAGTTTGAATTCCACTTCAATAAGAAAACAGAAGCAATTAAGGGATTATTTCCATTAGCTCCCACCACCACCTCTACTGCCTGCCTACATCTGTTCCCATGTAATTTGCCTTCCCTCCTGAGTGAATTGTCTGTGCTCCTTTCTAAAGCCAAATCATCCATATGTGCACTGGGCACCATTTCCTCTCGTCTTCTGAAGGATCTTTTTCCAATTCTCTTCTTTCCCTCCTGCATCATCAAATTTTCCCTCCACACTGGATCTTTTCCATCAAAACGCCAAACATGCTACAATAAACATTATCTTTAAAAAAAAACCCAAGACTTGATTCCCTGCCCACCTTCAACGACTACCTCATTTCTTTGCTAGGTTTTGTGGGTCTGCTCCAGGAAAAAACTGTCTATATTCCCCCTCCTCCCTTCTCTAATTTGATTCTCTCTTGAATCCACTTCACGCATGCTTTATCCCTCACAATTTTCTTGAAACAGCTCTTATCCAAGTCATCAGTGAGCTTCATGTTGCCAAACCCCAATAGCCAATATTAATCTTCATCTTATTCAACCAGAATTTGACTCAGTATAACATTCCTTTTTGAAGTACTTATTCCCCTGGCTTTCGGAGAACCCCACTCCCTTGGTTATTTGCCTTCCTTACTGCATCCCTCCATCTACCCAACCTCGAACTGTTGGAGTGCCTTAGTGTCTCTTGTTTATACTTTCCTAGCTACATACATTCTCTAGGACTTTGTTGTTTCATAGCTTTTAACACTGTATCTATGCAGACAAATCCCAAATTTCTGTTTCTAAACCACACATGTCTCTATAACCCCAGGCTTGTAACCTCCTGACATCTGCGCCTGGGTGTCAAAATTAACTTTCCCCCAAATTAAACTTATGATTATTCTTAAACTTTCTGAATCAAGTAACTGTAGCTCCATTTTTCAGTTGCTCAAGCCAAAACCTTCATCATCCTTGACTGTTCTCTTTCCTGCATTTCTTCCCACCTCTACATCAAACTATATGCATACAGGAGACCATTCTGCATGACGTGGGCCCAGACAGGGCCCACGCCCATGGATAGGTTCTCCCATGGGGAGTCAGGCCTGCAATGTACCTAGGCCACTTTGAGACTTGCTTTTTGCTAAAACTCCCTCACCCTGAATTGAGACAGCAAATGCTTAAAGTAACTTCCTAGAGTCTGTGCTAAACCTCCCCAGTATCGAGTGTAACCAGTTCAACCACTTTCCCCTTTGTGTTTGCAAATATATTCTTCTTCTGTGATGTGATTATCAGCATTATCTCCTTTGTTTTCTGTAAAAGGTAACCACCTAAAGTGAACCTGTGCATAGTAAATGAGGGCCATCATGTAATGTGCCCAGAAAAGCAATAAAGGCTGGCCAAGGCAAGGGCTGAGGCTTTTCCTCCTCTTGAAAGAAAAGCCATGCCATCCCTTTTCCTCCACAGAACTCGGTAGTCCGTGTGAATTTCTCATATCTCATGCACAATGTGTCAGACCGCATGAGCCAGAGTCTACATCATATGCAGAATCAGCATTTCCTCCTGCCTCTACCTCATACTATATCCAGAATCCAACTGCTTCTCACCACCTCTATCACTATCATCTTCCATCTGGATTATTACAAGAGCACCCTGTGGTCAGAACTTCTTATTGCCTCCCAATATCTATATTCCCTCCTTCCATACTAGTTGAATTTTAAACTAGGTTTCAGGTCTTCCAGAATGTAGATTTCCTAACCCATCTCCCAGCTTGGTGTAGTCAAGGGGATTTAAGCAGAAATGTCTATGAAACTTCAGGGCACCTTCCTTAAGAGATAGCTGTAAGGTACCCTTTGTAACTTACTCTTTATCCATCCTCATCTTACTTCCATCCACAGATGACTTCTTAGTCCACAGAGAAGCACCATCGTATTTATTCTTTAATATCTGTACTTACACTCTAGGTGAGACCTTAGAGCAACGACTTGGAAAGTTTTTGAGTCCCTGAGATCTTGGTCAATAGAGCTGCTATCTACCTCTCGGTTCAGACCTGTAGATGTATGAGTGAGAGAGAAACCAACTTCTATTTCAAGCCCCTCTTACTTGGGTAATACTGTCACCGCTGAACTTCATCCAAGCCAGTATGCCTTCTGATGATTTCTCTTGCTTATGCTCTTGCTCCTTTGTAAACTATTCTCCCTACAGCATTAGCCAGAATGATCCCTTTAAAACCCAGGTTGATTGATGCTGCTCTTGTAGTCAAAGCCCTCAAGGGCCTCTCCATGCTCCTCTCATTATAGTCCCACCAACGCCCTTAGTAAACCCGACTGCACCTCCACACCTTGGCCCTCTCATTTCCTCTCTGCCCTTGCCTCTGCTCATTATTCCCTGCGGCTGTTCCATTCCAGACACAATGGCCACTTGCAGACTCTCAGGAACATTCTTGCTGCAGAAGCATGCGCTTCTTTTCTCTTTCTGGAAGACTACCTCCTGTTGTCTTGTGGCTCACTCTCTCACTTTCTTCAATTATCCTCAGATGTCACCTTATCAAACAGGGCTTTTCTGACTACCTGATCTAAACCATCACTGCCACCACCAGGACATTGCCTATAAAAATTAGGATTTCAGCTTCTTTAGCAAATGCAACTGCTCTGACAATGTTGGGCCCAGTTCTCACAGGGCAACAATGGACTGGAGCCAAGGATAGCGCCAAGACAGAGCTTATGGGAGCTTTAGTTTTCCCTCTTAGATAATTTCCACCAGTACACTGTCCGCACTCTTTGGTTTTGTTCATTTTATATAAAACTTCTGTACAGGCTTAGCTTCAAGTACCCCTATCCCATTACTTACCCCCAGCTACACGGTCATCCTTCTAAGTAGAAGGTATAACATTGCTATTGGCTGGAAACTGGGGGAAATAGGCATCCATAGTTCATGGTCTCCCCAGCTCCCTGGCGTCATACATCTCCCTATTTCACTGTTTCATAGTTTTGCCAGGTTCTTTAAGGTACGTGCCTAGCAAATAATGGCTTGGAATATTTTAGTCCTCCTAAATTTATAGGGCAAAACACAAAAGATTAAGAGGCTTTTAGAAACCCGAAGGAATGGCTTTGTGGAATTCCAGGCATCACAAAGCAATCATTCCACCTACTAAATTTCTACACCTGCTGTTAAGGCTGAACTCCATCTATCAGATTATTTTACAAAGCTGTATGGCTCATTCCTGGAGAGCTGTTTGATTTGGTTCAGAACCAAAGTCTGTTTTCTCTTTAAATGTTACTGCAGGTTAACCAGGCTTCCAACACGTGCAGAGATTACTGCAAACCGATTCATCTTTTCCAGGAAGGGATCTAGTCTTGTGCAAAGAAAAAACTATCTCAAACAACTAAAAGGTGAATTGCACCACTGAGTTGGCAAAGGCTATATTTAGAAGTTACTAAAGGCAATCGCTAGTTCAAGCGAAGTCCAGATTCCTCAAAGTGAATAACTCGTAAGGGGTTTATGTAGAGCCTGGTAGTGCCCTTTTATATATTTATATCAAGTTTTTATTAAAGAAAAGGATTGGTGTTTCTGTGTCAATTTTACCATGTCTTTTTAAATGCTTTCAAAAACCAAATTCTTGGAAAATAGTAATAAAAACTTCTTGGAATGGATCTCATGGACTTTTTATCTTAGCAGTTTGTCAAGAATTATTATAATTTCATTCATTCATTCAGCGAAATCATGCAACAAATATTCATCCAGCAATGCCATTCCCTGTTCTAGGCACTAAGTTCAGAACAGTGAACAAAAGAACAAAGTCGTGACACCCACCCCCCCACCCGTCTCATGGAGGTTACAATCTTATGGGGCAGGGGGAGGTGGGAGGCAGAGACAGCAAACAATAAACGGGTAAGACATCGGGCTATGAAGAAAAGCGTCAGCAAAGCGGGCAGGGATACAGTTTTATTCGCATTTACATCACAGCATGTGGTGCTTCAAGGGAACTGAAGAGGATAATGAGCGGATTAGTGACTTAGTGTGGTAAGCTCTACCTGCAGAATCTCTGATCAGGCAGAACATTTGCTCTCCACCCATGGAGCTGGGTGGGGGCACGCCTGCCTGTAGTCCCACCTCCCACAAACAGGGGCCTTGTGTGTTGGCAGCAGGTGGGTTCCACAAGGAAAAGCCTCGGGAGACAAAGTCCTGGTTTTGACCTCTGTCTGCAACCCCCACATACTGAGGGCTTCAGAGAAACTTCACCTGCTCTAAAATGTTGAGATTCTTGTGAATCGGCAGCACAGTAGACCTCTACTTAGAACAAAGGCTACAGTGTTGGGAAAGGAGTCTGCAAGCTCAACTGTTTCCTCACAAGCTTTCTTTGCTCTTCGTGGTGTCCTCAGAAGGGAAGGAATCATTACCCAGGACGCCCTTTCACTTTCCTGGCTACTTCATCCGTCTAGTCATGTGGAAGTTGTTCGTTGCTTCACTAAACAGTCAGCACTTCTTTTTTCCAGATCCTGTGCTGTGTTAGCAGAGCTTGGGTGGCTCTTCTCCTTCTCAACAGCTCCAGGAAGAGGGTATCTTTACTTATAGACTTTGCGTTCTCCGAGCAGAAACAGAAACAGACTTGTTCAAAGGCTGGGTCAATATCTTTGTGAAAATCATGCAAAATAGTACTGCTTTTGGCCTCGTTAGGAGCTTCTGATAAGACCTTCTGGACTGCAGTTCTCTAAATATCAGCAGATATGGTTGCCTCCCACCAGGTCAGCCCAGGAAGTGGAGAGCCAAGCCCAGGTGGGAGCCGGAGGCTGAGGGAAGAAAGGCAGTGACCTTATTCACGAGAAGTGAAAGTCAGAGGTTGTAGAGTCAGCAAAATTGCTTGGGGCCATGTTACCACTTCTGTGAGCCTGGGCACATTTGCCTTTGGGGCCCCCTTCCTCCGTTAAATAATATTAAAAATTAAATTGTATGTCAGTGTTGTGTAAAGATGAATGTAATCCAGAATGGGTCCATTATCATACATTTATTATGATTATAATCTTTTTTTGTTCTTGTTTCAAAAGAAATTGAAATGGTTTCATGGGCCCCTGAATGTATTGGGCACCCAAGACACTGGGCTTCTTGCGCCTGATGGAGAATTCAGCCTCAAATTGGTACCTTAGCACCTTTGCCCTTCTTTGGGTCACCATCATTATCATACAAATATCTCAGGCATCTAACCTTCCTGCTTCCACTGCCTTTCCTGCCCACTGACCCACCAGAACACTGTAGCCAGCTATGGAGCGAGGAAGGATGTGATAAACCAATGGACTGTCTCATGTGTTCTGTAGCTAGTACTCTGCCAGCTGCTCCACATGCATTATTGTAGCACAATGTTCTCTCAATGGCCTTATCAGATTACAATAATCAGAGGCATAGTTATAATCCAAAGAATAAGAGACGACATATGTTCAGTTTGTATTATAAACTGGGGAGTCTTTTGAGAGCTTCACATGTATGTAGTAATGTAGGATCTTGCCATTTTTTAGGTCAAGTAATAGACTCAGAGAGGAAAAGGGACTTGCCCATGACCACACAGTCTGAACGAGGTCGGAAACGAGAGCTGGCTGACTCAAAAGAGCTCGTTCTTTCCTCTTCCCACCAGACCACAGCCTTCTCATCATCACTGGAATTTCTCCAGATGAGACGGCGCATCTGGAGGGTTTGTACTTTGCGGGGTGATAAAACATGATGTTTCTTCACGGGAACTGAAAGGAGATGACCACTCAGCCCAAACAAACACAGTTTGCAGGAAATCTAACCCTGGGACAGTAATTTTAAGGAACAAGAAGACATGAGTCACAATCCAAAATAGCAAGAACAAGGCATGGGATTCTTCCTACACCAAAACGTATGCGGGGGCTTAGTTTCAATCCTAGAACTTGGGAGGGAGACGTTGTACCGTAAGTTGAACTGTCTGGAGAAAAATGAATATCGTAGATATAAGAAAATGACTATTTCCTAATGTGTGCCTAAAAGACAGGGGTGACCGTGTTTAATAAATTCTTGTCCTATTCTACATTTCAAAAAGTTATACTTAATCAGCATGTTATGCCTGTACTGGATGACTTTTTCTCATGTTCTATGTTATTATATTACAAAATAATCCCCTGAAGTCTTCCAAGTTAAGGTTATACACTGTCTCAAAACATTTTTGCTAACTATAATTATACTAAGAAAACAGAGGCATTCTACCAAGTCTTGAGCTAAGATGCTAAGTTTGATAAAGTCTCCCTCCCCCATTATTATTTGTGATCATTATAACAGCTAGTGAGGGCTTACTCTTTGCCAGAAACCAAACTAAGAACCTCACATTATGTTATTTAAATTCATATAACAAGCCTAAGAAGAAAGTACTATTAGTATCCTCATTTTACATAGAAGGGAATTGAAGATTAGAGAGGTTGAAATCTTGCACAATATCACTCAACTACTATGTGGGAGTACGGAGATTCGAAGTCGTGATTAATCAGTGTATTTTAGTTTAGTTTATTCACCCAGCCCATGCTCTTTCCATGTGGACCCAAACCATTGAGTTCCAAAGTGGCTGAGATCAGGCTGGACAAAAATGACCCAGCGTCACTGAGCTCTGAGCATGAAGAATTAAGGTCCTTCTAAAAGTAACGTCTTAATAACCTACTCCAAGAATTGGCTTCTCTACGGGACACACAGGGACCTCATTTTTTTGTCACTGTGATTTACAGACAAGTTGTCTCCCTGTCAGACTGTGAAAGCCATCAGGAGTCAAAACAACAGATTCTCAAAGTACATCTTTTCAGAAACAGAGTCAAGACACACTCTTGGAGCATGAACTTAGAAATCGCCTGGGTTACTCTGTGACTCTGGGCTGACTTGGCGATCAATGGTGACTCTGGATTTGTTAGGAACCAAGAAACTGACTCTATCAAATACCATGATCCCCTCAGTCCATTTTTGTCCATATGACATACATATTTAAAAAGCTGCTTCCAGCTCAAATGTTGAAAACTGAAATGAAATCTTGCACAAGGTACATAAAAACGAGCCTCGGTTCAATCTGATCCAAAGGCAGAGACTCCACACTTCATACTTGGCAATATACCCTTCCTGGGCCTGCCTCCCGTCCCAGTAGCCCCGGGTTCTCCTACTCAAGGACCTTTGATGATATTTTGGAGCCATCAGACAGGTACATAAACATCCTGCCAGGTACTGAGGAGAACGGGTCCTACAGAAACAACCACCTACTAGCATCAGAGATGTCTGTTTACTTTATAAACAACAATAAGAGCTGTCTCAAGAGTTGTACAGGCTTTGAGGGATGTGTACTCTCAAGAAAGCAGCACATCGCCACCCACAGGAAGTGACAAGACTTTGTAGTCTGCCCATCTGGAGAATTAATTTGTCTGCTTCTCAACCCAGTGACTGACAATAAAATTCTTTGTCCCTAATAATAATAATCATAATATACTGTAGGGTGCTCAGGGTTGCTTCCTATTCAGCAACTAGGGAAATAAAGAGACATTTAAGTTAATCATTGTGGTTTACCTTACAAGGCAGAGGTTGGGATCCAGCAAAGGCTTTCTAACGTTGAAACTAGCAGGCTAAGATCCATGCATGCCACATCCTAGGCTGATCTTACTCAAGCATGCCCCAAAGGGAATAGCATGTGTTCCCACAGATCCTGCTCTGGTTGTTCTCAGTCAGGGACAGGTGGGGTAGCTCTGATCTGGGCCTGCCTGGTGGTCTAGGATCTTAAGTACATGGATTATTGGTCTAACATCCTAGAATATGTCTGCTTCATAGTCCTGTTAAAAGCACCATGGTCCTATTGTTACTGTAGGTAGTTAAACTAGTTATTAATAAGAAAGGGGAGCAAAAGAAATTGGACATTGAGCTTGATAAACTGGGGAGCATGAGCCTGTTTGCTTCACCAGGAAGCTACAGTTTCACACCCCAGAGGAGCATAGCATTGCTTTGCTGTGGAAGATTAACACTCCCCTTTCCCCCTCCCTGGTATCAGATTGTCAGGGGTGCAGGGAGAGGTGTTTGACCACAGAGGCCTATCAATCTAGCTGGGGGTGGACCCATCAAAAAGTCTGTGAAAGCTTGAGAAATTGATTGGTTATTTTGCAAAAGCAACTGGTCCATCCCAAACCCAAACCCAAGTTAATATAATCCCAGGGGAACAAAGAAGTCTCTCTCTCTCTCTCTCTCTCAACCCCTCTCATTAGCACACTCACCCTGTTCATTTGCATGCTCTCTCACCCAGGAGCAAGCAAGCACACGGCTCTAGCAGCTACCGGGGCCCCATGGCAGACTATGTGGACTCCAAAGGACTGAGCTTTAATGCAAAGCAGAAACTCTGGACACAGACTTTTGTTCTGGCTTTGCTGAGGACACAGTTGGGCTTTTTCTACAGCAGGATGGATAGAGAGGAGACACGGGGGCAGCCTTCCACACCAATAAACCATCTTGCCACACCACGGTCTCCCTTGTATGGATCTTTGGAATGCTTTCCTCACAATCTCAGGGAAGAGCCTGATTTCCACCTACAACACTGAAGAAAAAATTGTCCAAGGGGCATTCTAACTACTTCTTCCTCTAGAGCAAACATGCTAAGCCCAGAATATTCCACCACAATCTAATTTTATACTCCTGAGCATGAGAAGAAAACCACTTTGAAAAATAGAAGACTTTTAAGGTCTCTGTTGACCTATCCTTGGCTGTTAGCAATGCTAATAAAGATCTTGCACCATAATCCCAAATGCAAGAATCAAAATCTTCAGATGAAACACTCACGTATGTAAGATGGTAGTCATAAAAATCCAGGGAGGGTTTTGACAACCCTGCCCCTTTTTCCTATTAAAATTGTTGGTTAATAACTTAATCCCATTCATGAATTTCCCATCTTCCAATAAATCAAAAAAGGAAAACAAGCAGCATTCCTTCATAAATATATACAATTGTTTTTAAGAACTAGGAATCTTTGTTAAAAACAGGACACAATCTCATGAGATATCATTTGGCAGAAACAGGACTGCTGATTAGCTGGCCACTACTCAAGTTCTACTCCTTGGTTGATTGCTTTCACTAAATGTTCTCCTGGTTTCCTGCTAAATCATCAAAACACCTGGGCTGCATCAGCATTCTGACAGAAATACCTCCTTGGAGTTATGATTTAGTGTGAGGCCCTTGGCCATAAGGGAGAATTTTTCTGCAAATTTTATAACACTAAAACTGTGCTGAGGACAGTTGCAGTGTCCCTCAATTAAGAAGCCATGTTGTAAATTCTTCTTAGGATTTAGGGATACAAAACCATGTAACACTCATGAATTAGTTTATGATAAAACTCCAGTGTTTCTCTTCGTTTTTTGAAAGATGAGAAGAAAATGGAATCGGCAACCATTTTCTTCCTGAAGCAATTGTCTGCTCTGCAGGCAGTAGGGAATGAAACCAAAAGACCAGCTGAAGCGCTTAATAATTATGCAGTCTACGCTACGTACAATGGCAGATGGCTACGAATTCTCTAGCACTCCTTCCACCCACAGGTGGATTCAGGGTTTCTTTCCCCTAAATTTGGGTTGGCTCTGGGATTATCTAATAAAACACGGAGGCAGTGATGTTATGCCAGTTTCCTGGTCCAGGTGTTAAGAGACTGGGAGCTTCTATTTCCTCTTTCTACAATTACTTCTTGGAGCTCTGCATCTGCATCTAAGAAATGAGATTATCCTGATGGAGAGACCAAGGTGGGCAGTTCAAGGTTACACAGAAAGGGTACGTAGCCCAGCAGAGTCCACCCTCCCAGCAACCCCCTGTAAGGGGCCAGACATGTGAATGAAACCCTCTTAAACCATCCAGGGAAAGCTGGCCACCAGCTAAATACCAGCGTGACCCCAGTCAATGCCGATGGAGCAGAATGATCACCTAACAGAGCCCCACCCAAATTCCGGTCCTATGGATTGTGAATTGTTTTAATCCATTATGATTGGGAAGGTTACTTACTACAGAAACTGGAACACCAATGTTATCTCCTGTGATTCTCATACAACCATCTGAAGTAGGTAGATCACAGCATATTAAAGTGCCTTTCCTTAAAGTAAGGTTCCACACTACCAAATGCAAAGCCACGTAAGAGCTCAGTTTCTGGACTCAGCCCGTGTTTGTCTACGCTGGATGCTGCCTGCCGGTGCCGAAGAGGAACAATGCCCAGCCTTGCCATGGTCGTGCCCCGCACTGGGGTCCAGGGAAGCCTGGTACTGCAAGGGCCCCAGCTGCCTCCAGCTTCCTCTCTGCCTCGTCTCCCAACTTCACACCCATGCCAGCCCCACCACCCCGGACAAGCCCATCTTTTCCTCCACTAGCTGTGCGATCTTAGGCAAGTTACTGAACATTCTGGAACTAATAAGTGCTCCGAAAGTATCAACTGCTGCTGATTCTGATTGTAATCCCAGATCCTTTTCACAGTCAAACTTCATGAGGAAGAAGGGTCCTTAGACCAAGAGGCCCCTGGACCTACCATAAGCTTCAGAATTCTCCAAGCAAATGTAAGCATTAGATCCAACCAGAGGTCCTCTTTTTAATCAAAACATATCATTTATGAGGAGTTCTTGCTGTGTATGTACATTTACTGTGTTGCTTCAGATGGATGCCTGGGACCTGGGGTATGTGTGTCCACCACTTTTGTCTATTTATAAGCCTACTGTGTGTCAAAATCTATGCTAAGCTTCTTTTGTGGGTTAGCTCATGTATTCCTCTCAAGAACATCATGAAATGTATTTTTAATGACTTTACATACAATTTTATGATCCCATCATTTTAAAACTCGTTCTAGGTGTCAAAGTCATCTGGCATAAGAGAAAGAAGACTCAAAGCTTCTCCTTGGATGGAACAATTTCATAACAAAGAATTAAACATGGAGGCGGAAAGGGCAAGAAACAGAAAAGCGAGGGAAACATCAGATTTTAATTCACTTTTTATTCCCTTTCTGAATAAATTGATCAAGCATCTCTTATGCACCAGTGTGTTAACCTGGGCACCCTGAGAAGCAGGCATCAAGACAGGATGAAATATGCAAGACATTTATTAGGGGGGACACCAATGAGAAGGAATTGGGAGGGTGTCAGGAAAGCCTGAGAAAGCCATCAGCCTTTGTTCCCGGTCTGACTCTGAGTGAAGGAGAGAAGGAAGGAAGGGAGCAAGTTTGGATGGATGCGTCTTAGGCAATCTAAGAAAAGTGAGGAAAGTAAGGCAAGGCTATGGGGGAGTCCTCAAGCCAAAGTTGCCCATCACAGGACGTCTACATCTCTCAGGACGGGCCTTTTCAGTATCTCGGCGATGCACAGCTAGTTCCCGGGAGCAGCCCGAGGAAAACATGGCTCTCACACAAACTCAGCAATGGGTTTCAGAGTCACACAGAGGCAGCCCTCAGTCCCGACAGGTGGAGATCCGAGAGGCCCATTCTCACAGCTACCCTAAGCAGAAACATTTTTACCCAAAAGAGAGAAAAGGAAAGAAAGCAAGGGAAGAGGCGGTTGTAGTGCGAAGAGGAGGAGAGGACTGCAGCCCAGCCTGCTCCTGACCCACCACGTGTTCCCCAGAAGCTGCTCTGGGGAGCCAGTATAAGCCTGGACACTTTCACCAATATTCCCAAATCCGGAGAGATGCAAACAGATGAGGAGAAACATTTTTAAGTTTATTCAACCAGGTTGTTGACACATTCTTGGCCGGTTTGTACTCCCAGGCTCTCATTTACTAGGTAGTAGAGAAATTCTGTGAGTTGGCTTTCATTCACCATCAAAATCCATTTGTTTTTATGATCACATCTGCTACTATGTGGGGAATGGATGAAAAAAAGGCAAATTAGAGAAACAAAGAGAACACTTAGGTGTTCAGAGTAAAGTGGTGGCAATGGAGACAAAGAGAAGAGAATTGGTTGGAAATAACTTTCGGGGATGCAATCAACAGGATCGCTAGTGGATTAAAATCCCAGCCTTCAAAGGTCGCAAAGACTGCAGCCTGCAAAGACAGACACGGTGCGGCAGCCGGGACCGCCGAAGGTTCTAACGAACCCCATCTCGCTTAGACTCTGCCAATCCTGCTGGGGAGAGAGCACATTAAAGAGTGCTTTCAACTCCGTCCAAGCCCGTACTGTCCCGTCGCGATTTCCACAGAGAGGCCCATCACTGTCATTTTTGCCGGTTAATATGGGCTTTTGAATTTTCTTTGCCAAATGATCTGATCCACTAAAAGCAAATGAGAACCCAAAATCATTTTATAAAACCATCTGGAAAATAATGTTAGAGCTCAGCAATTTTCAATTAAGTGGAGACAGGGTTCCAAAATAGGAAACTCACCAGAAGGTTGGACAGAGGGTGTAAAGACCACATATCAAATGTCACTGTGTGCCTTTCATGTCTGAAACCAAGACAACCCACTGATTTTTTCAGTGGCAATCCAGGGTTATCTTAAGACATTGTCTTTGATCTCCTTTCTGAGCACAATACCTGCTTAATTTTACCTAAATGAAAGTATATGCTATCAGATTGAAAGCAACCTATCGAATATAAACCTAGCCACAGGCTTTATTCTTGGAAAAAGGAAGCCTAGGATGAGTGTGCAAAAATGCCTGCTGCCTCCCATGCATACCAACCTCCCCGTCACGCCCTTCACATGGGGGACTCACTCAAGGATCTTGGGGAAGGCATGCCCGTTTGCGTCCAGAGAAAGTGGCCCTGCTCCCCCTCCGTAGCACCATGAGAGAGAGCGGAACAGCGGGAGGGAGTTTGCTTCCTCTCTCTGGTCTCTGCCACGTGAGGACACAGCAGGAAGATGGCCATTTGAGAAGCCTGAAGGAGAGACTTCCCCAGAACCCGACCATGCTGGCACCCTCATCTCAGCCTCCAGAACCATGGAAAATAATTTTCTGTTTAAACCATTCAGTCTATAGGATAGCAGCCCAAGCTAAGACAATGGCTTAAGCCTGACCACCTTCTGCATCGAGGGAAATGTAGGCTAAATGTTGCCCCTGTCCTCCTTTATCTCCTCCCAGCCTTTGCAGGCTATACCATCCACCCTCATTTCTCTAGAATTCTCCAGGTTGTAGAATTCTCCAGCTCCACTCTCCCCATTCAGAAAGCCCCGGAAATTCCAGCATCAAGGAGTCAAGTTCTGCAAGAGCTCTCCCCTGCCCTCTGGTGGCAGAGCCGGAAAGCTGCCATACTTCTGAGTTCATCCAGCCTTCCAGCCAGGGAGTCGGATGCCAGTTCCCCTTTCTTGGAGCACCCACCCCTAAACTCTGAAAGTTTTCTTGGAACCTGCAGGTGAGAATGCAGCAGCAGTCCTCACGAGGCCAAAACTCCCCACGTCGATAAACTGCTGACTGAGCTGTCATCAAGAGTCACAGCTTCACTTTATACAAGACTGCTGGGCAACGTGAGGGGGTGAGTGGTGAGAGTAACAGGACCCATAGATTATTTTAGAAAGTCATAAAGGGCCTGTCCCCCAGCTCTCTGTCACTCTCAAGAACATGGGGGAACTTGTCTGTTTTCCTCCACTTGGGCCTTTACAGGAAACTGAGAAAACAGAGAAAGTCCCACAGGTAAGTGGGTTACACACGTCAGGCCGCTGGTGTGAATGACTCATTCGTTGTAAACATGGAGATACGCAGGCTCTGTGGCAAGGCTGGCGCTAGTTTACAACCAAGGCTGCTGGAGTCGAGGCCATGCAGAGCGGACACACACATAAGGGTAACTTTATAACCAGTTTCTGAGCATCCCTTTGTTGAGCGGGCAAAAGCACACCAGAGACACTAACAAGGGCAATTAATTAGCAAATTATTAGCAAAAGCCATCAGTGTGCCAAGCACTGTGACAAGTGGTATAAATAGGTGGTACAAGAGGTATAGATAGGAACAGGACCCAATGGTAGTGGAAGGGGGGAGGGGGAGGTATCCTGTGCAAAACATCATTCAGGCACCTGAAAGGCAAATGAAATCCCTGATCACACTCCTTCCTAAATGGATTTGTAATTGCTGTCATTGGGAGCAGATTGCAATATCAATAACTACAATATAATGAACTGACTTGCTATTCAATATGTATGGGGAGCTTTGCAGTTTTCCACTGAACTATGAATCATGATTGCTTGAAGGCCAATTAGCCACCCCGCACCCCATCTGATGCTCACAGGAAGAAGCGCATTTGTCAGAAAGGCTCAGTTACGCCCTCTAGTTTCCCAGCGCCAATCTGGAGAAAGCTCTGAACATCATACATCATTGCCTCTGAACTGTCGCTCATTTCTCAGAGCGTTTTAGGAACTCATATAAATGACTATCTTCAAAGATGCACCATTAGAGGGAAAAATGAGCAATATCCTGGAGTTAAGACTCCATCAATTCATTCAGCGAGCATTTCCTTCCGCTGGTTAACTCTTTCATCCCCGTGACTCACGCTTCCCAGTTCCCAAACGTAAGCTCTAGGATCCATGAGCCTGCACAAAAAAGTGTTTGCTTTTCTGAGTGTGATTCCTATGTATTAAAATCCTACTGAGTGCTGGTAACTTAGTACAGATTCTCTCTTATGACGACCAAAGAAAATAAGCAATGCTATCCCATTTGATAGAGGAATAAATGAGACTCAGAGGCATTAAATAATTTGCCAACACTCATGCAATTAGCAAGTGTGGGCTGAGAATTTCAAGCTAAATTTCTCTAATCCAGAGCCTAGACTCTTCCCCTATATCATCTCTCTGAAGAAGAGAAAAAAATAACAAAAAAATAACGAACAAAAAAAAAACCCCTCTGAGAATCATAGCCTAGAAGTGGGGGGGAAAAACTCACACACCTCTGCTCACTGTGGGTCAGCAGCAGCATATGCCAGCCACCATGGATATACCGTGTACCAGACACTTAGGAGTTCTCCACAAAGCCCCAAGATGAGTCACACAATTATGAATTCTCTCCATTGTAGTGGTGTTACATGCAAATGAAAATATCCACAGGTCTCAATCTTGCTGCATCTGTGAGTTTCCAGAAATCAGTGCATTTCAGAGTGGGCTCTGCACATCACGTGGCCCGACGGTCTCTCCCTAGACTCCCCCCATCTCGCCCACAGGCCCTCCAGCCCCTGCTGGTCCCCAGTCAAGGGTGAGAACGCACTGCCTCCGCAGACAGCCCCTTCCTTCTCCACGAGGCTCTGAGAGGACTCTGAGCACGAATCTCATGCCCTGCAGTTTCCATCCATGGGTCTGCCTTTTGGGACTCAGAATCATTTTAATCCATCTTTTACACGACAGCTAGTCTCACATTTGAAGGCATCTCTCATATTCCCATTTGAAACATCTAAGCCTCCCCTGGCTTTTTAAAATACAAATATGACATTATTTCATATCCTTTCGTTATTCTTTTCAGTTACCTCTGATCTCTGTCCTTTCCCCTTGCTCCGAGCCTGGCTGATTGCAGATGCTTCTTGGTCTTCTTGCTTCATTCTTAAACTCCTGGAGTCTAGTCAAACTCCACTCAGAAGCTGGGATATTTTTAATGGAAACATGCTCATGTACGTCTCTAACTCAAAACCACCCAATCACTTCACATTTAGAACAGAATCCATACTCCTTACCCCACTGTAGTAGAAGTTCGCTCTTGTTCTCAGAGGGTTATGGACAGCTGACCTAAAACAATGAAACTCCAGCTCTCCTGGCCAGTTTGGAAAGTGATCTGCATTCTATTCACATGTAAACGAAGACATACGTGGGACGTGTCCAGAGCAGATTCAAGGGTGAGATTGGCCTCCAGGTCCAAAATGCAAGCAGGTCCCAAAGTGGAAAACCTTCACCTCCGGCTCTGAGATTGGGAACATTTCTATAAGCTTTTCAACCCCGTGTAGATCCCAGCCCTTCTGCCACAAACTCTAACTGTTCCATTATTAGGAGCATCTAACATGTAGCAAGTTTATTTTTAATCCTCTCGTCAAAGGGGGATATTCCCCAGTCATTCAAAAAAAATCCAAAATAATATCACTACAAATATGAGTCTAATATATTTCATGCTATAGCATATAAACCAGTTCTCAAGGCCCAGCTGTGGGCCCCTGAAACTATCTATGAAACTCTGTGGGGGGGGGGAGGTGGTATGTAAGGGAGATGGAGGAAGGGGGTTGGGGAGAGAGGGAGGCCACGTGAAGACCATGGAGACACCAGACCTGGAAGTGAAGGGACCATCTCGACATCCAGCCCAGTCTGATGACACCCACCCTGCAGCTACCTAGCTGCAAATGCATGCCTGAGCTTTGTCAATTCCCAAAGCCGTGACAGATAGTAATAAGTTGTTTTAAGGCACTAAGTTTTGATGTAGGTGGCTACACCACGACAGATAACTAGAATACGCTTCAATGACCATGTGAAAATTCGCTTGGGGGTTTAACGTAACAGCACTCAGTTTGTGTCGATCGACAGGGCCTCCTGAGAACAACGTGTGCTCAGGTGTTCTTGCTTGGAGGACAGGAAAGAAGAGTTTGGTGCTCCCAACAGAGCCAACCGCACCTGCCCACGGGTCGTCTTCCCTTGTTCTGCGGTGGAGAGAAGTGACCTACAATGGCTCTGGCAAGGCCCTACCCTGACCTTTGACCTGAGTCTCTGTGAGAGACCCTAATAGTTCCTTCCAGTTAACTACACTTCTAAGGTTTCCAAACTCTTCATAGAATCTGGCTCCAAGGCAGACAAACATGGCGTTTCTCTTCCTCACAATGGGTCATTTGTAACAGGGTGCAGCCAAGGCGGGGCCCCAAATAGGGCTTTGTAATGGGGTCCAGAACTCGGAGTCCAGGAACTATTAGAAAAAACTATATGTGTATAGGATGTCCTCATCCCCACAAGTCTAAGCTGGGGGATGGGATGCATGGAGCAGGGCCATTGAAAGTTGTTTTGAATAGCAACAGTTTTGCAGATAACCTCTAGAATGGTTCTTTAACATATCTATAACCTTTAACTGGTTTCATGGATATGTTAAATAGCAGTGGTCATGCTTTGAGCCAGGGGGATGGAAGTGACTTCAACCCATGATGTAGCTAGGAGGCAACTCCCCTGGTTACAGAGCCTGCATAAGAGCTTGGAGATAATTGGCTCCCCACCACAGGGCCACACCTGCCCAGACTTACTACGGCAGCCCAGTAAAGCTGGAAGAATATGGGAATGCTGGCAGCTGTGGCCAAGTGTGGGAGGGCTCAGAAATGGTGCAACAGAGGAAGATTGGCGCTGGGATTTAAACACAGGAGTGGCAGCCATGCAGGGGCTTTTTGGGACCACACGGCTTGGGCAGAGAAGAACTATGGACTTCTATTTCTTTTTCTGAGATACGGTACCCCAGACTGGGCAGAGGGGGAAGGAAGGACTGTGCATTTGTGGGTATTCTAGAGGACTTTGAGATCTCAATGAAGACATTAAGTTATTACTCTTAAGTTTGTATAACTCTTTAAATAAATAATCCCTTTCCTTTTCACCAATCTCTGGCATTGAGAAACATCTTTCCCTGGCGCCTGGCAAAGCGAACCTAGTACAGGATGGGGGACCTCAGGAGCACAAGGGTGGGTCCATTTGGTAATAATATATCGTTCACCCCCACCCCCGGGTCTGTTCTGTAACAATTTCACTGTCGGTTTCATCTCTTGCCTTTCAGATTCCAGGACCTGCTGGAGCACTTTCTGCTGCTGTTCTGTTCTTCAGGTGCATGGGGGTGGGGGTGGGGCAAGGGAGCGGGAAGAGGGAGAGGAGGAAACGTGCTCTGAAATTAGTGTTTTTGTTTGCACATCTTGCATTATTAATATTCCCGTTTAGCATAATTAGCTCTCTTCTCCAGCTTACACACAACCAGCAGTGTTTATGCCTCCATTTGATAGCTGAACCATCAGCAAAGCAGTCTATTCCCTGAAGGCTGAATGCAGGTCGTCCCAGATGCTGCAGGATGCCAGTCGCTCAGAAAGACAGGAGCCCTGAGCTTAAATTGTTGCTAAAAATACATTCACTACAAGAATCGGACTCGCTCACTCTGTCTGGAGTGGATAAAAGTATCCACGGCTTCAGCAACAACAAAGGCTGTGCAGGACAAAGGAGAGGTGAACAAATGAGAGCAAATGAGCCTTATTAATGGAGGGAAGATAGCTAATACAGGACAATATGACTTCTCTTTATTCAAATAATTGGCAGCTCATATTACTTAGACAATGGCTGTTGCTTGGAAAATGATTTCAGACGCAACAAAGTGGTGCAATTTAAGTTCCATCAGGCCTTGTTGTCCAACTGCAGGCAGTCTAGAGCAAGTTATTCAACATCCCTTATAGCCTCACAGACTATTAAAACTGGAAGAAAGCTTAGACTCAGAAATATGCCTTGTATGATATACTATTATTATATGGTAGATTGTATGTCACATTCCTATTACATTATTACATGTGTAGTTCAGTGGCCTGAATTAATCATTTTCCATCAGAAACTAATGCACTACTCAAAAAAAGTTATTTGTGAAGGAAAAACTTAATTCTCTTTTGACTTGTTAGAAATGAGTTGAGGTAAAAGAATATACACATACAAGGAGATGTACAATATCAACTCTCCTGAATCTAATTAGCAGAACACGGCCATCTACCATCCAGCAAGAGCTGGAAATCCAGGTCGAACAATGCTCCAAGCAAATATTAATACATGTCGTGCTTATCATGGGCCAGACACTGTATGCTGCCTGTATTTAATTCACTTACTCCTCTATGAGTCCCTATGAGGCAGACACTACTACTACCCGCTTTGATTGATACAGAAACTGAGACATAGAGGTCAAATAAATCACCTATGGCCACAGCATTGTTAAATGTCAGAGTCAAGGTTCGGACCCAGGCAACGTGGTACAAAAGTCCACGTGTTTCATTATCGCAATATACTCTTTCAGTTCAAAGTTGAATGTTTCCATATTTATCCATTATCAAGCCTATTTTACCCTAAAACAAGCTCCTAATTTTAGCATTCATTTAGTGTGCAAATATAAAGAATGCTTACAAACAAATTAATACAACTTGATAGAAAAAAAATGGGCAAAACAGGAACAGATATTTCACAGAAGAGGAAACACATGGTTAATAAACATGAAGAGATGCTGAACAACATTATTAGTAAGCAGAGAAATGCAAATTTCCAGAACGCTTCCAGAATGGGGTACCTGTTTTCATGCCTTTGATGGGCAAAACTGTAAATATCTCTCTATGCCAAATTCTGGCGATGAAGACAGCCATAGAATCTCTTATATGTTATTGATGGAAATGTGAATTTGTAAGTTTCACATTATCTACTAAATATTTATATGTCCACTCCTATGTATTTTTCTCAAAATATCTTATCCATCTACAATTGGAGAAAGTTAAAGTAGATAAAGACTTTTGTCAAAATCTTAGCCTTTGTTTTAAAGTGTAGTCCACCAGTATGGAAGATGGAGGCATAGGTGGACACACTGTGCCTCCTCACACAACCAAAACTAAGGACAACAAAGATTTAGAAACAAGAAAACAACCAGAACTGATAGAAAATTGAACTGTACAGAAGTCCAACAACCATTCATCCAGACCAGCAAGAGGGGCAGAGTCGCAGCATGAAAAAGTGGAGGTTGGCAACCCAGATGCGCAGGCAGCAGCGGCTGGCAGACCCTGGGCATGGGGTGGCAATGGTGCAGACCCAGTGAGGCTGCACAAAGCGGCTGGCTGACCAGGTAGTCCCACATTCCCATGCAGATAATCCAGGCGAAGGGGAAGTGGCGGAAGGGACTGGAATCCAAGAGAGAGCAGAGCAAGTGCTATTATTCCCTCTGGGACCCTGCCCCCACATACAGCGTCACAACCCAGCAACTGGGCTGCCCCGCCCTGGGGAACACCTAAGGCTCCACCTCTCACTATGTAACAGCTGTGACCAGACCAAAAAAAACAAACCCCAAAATGGCTCAAATCGGAAAACAAATCAAAGCCCCACAGCCAATTCATCTAAGCAACCAAGAAATAGCCAACCTATTAGATACACTGTTCAAAGCACTGGTAATCAGGATGCTCACAGAATTGGTTGATTTTGCTAAAAACTTAGATGAACAAATGAAGGCTACACTAAGTGAAATGAAGGAAAACTCACAGGGAACCAATAGTAATGGAAGGAAAACTGGGACTCAAATCAATGGAGTGGACCAGAAGGAAGGAAGAAAGAAACAACCAAACAGAAAAGAATGAAGAAACAAGAATTCAAAAAAATGAGGAGAGGCTTGGGAACCTTCAGGACATCTTTAAACATTCCAACATTCAAATTATAGGGGTACCAGAAGGGGAAGAGGAAGAGCAACAAGTGGAAAACTTATTTGAACAAATAATAAAGGAGAACTTCCCCAATCTGGCAAAGGAAATAGACTTCCAGGAAGTCCAGGAAGCTCAGAGAGTCCCAAAGAAGGTGTATCCAAGGAGGAACACACCAAGGCACATCATCATTACATTAGCCAAGATTAAAATGAAGGAGAGAATTCTAGAAGCAGCAAGGGATAAGGGCACAGCCACCTACAAAGGAGTTCCCATCAGACTGTCAGCTGATTTCTCAAAAGAGACCTTACAGGCAAGAAGGGGATGGAAAGAGGTATTCCAAGTCATGAAAGTCAAAGATCTACATCCAAGATTGCTCTATCCAGCAAAGGTTTCATTTAGAATGGAAGGGAAGATAAAGCGCTTCTCAGATAAGGTCAAGTTAAAGGAGTTCATCATCACCAAGCCCTTATCATATGAAATGTTAAAGGGACTTATCTAAGAAAAAGAAGATAAAAAATAGGACAGTAAAAAGACAGCAAACTCACAGATATTAACAACCACACCTAAAACAAAAGCAAACTAAGCAAACAACCAGAACAGGAACAGAAACACAGAAATGGAGATCACATGGAGGGTTAGCAATAGGGGAGTGGGAGGAGGAGAGAGAGGGGAAGGTACAGAGAACAAGTAGCATAGATGGTAGGTAGAAAATAGACAGGAAGAGGGCAAGAATAGTGTGGGAAATGTAGAAGCTAAAGAACTTATGACACATGGGCATGAACTAAAGGGGGGAATGTGGGTGGGAGGGGGTGTGCAGGATGGAGGGGAATGATGGGGGAAATGGGATAATGGTAATAGCATAATCAATAAAATATATTTTTAAAAATAAATAAATAAAAAATAAAGTGTGGTCCACCAGTGTGGATTAAGTTGCTAATCGGTAACTAAATAAATAAAAGCAAGCCATTTGCAAATCAGTAATGAAAATATGTACAGAACCAGAGATAGTAATTAATCTATTTCTAGATTAAAATGTAATTAAAATGAAGAAAGAAGGAAGAATAGTTAGCCTGGGACCTGCTCTCTTCTTTGGGCAGGTAACTCATTAGAATTCCCTGTCCATGCTCATTCTCACTCTGGATTCAAATCCAAATGTGTAGAATCCATAAGAATAGTTCAGAAATCAGTGCTTACATGAAATTCTATTCAACCTATGAAAGCTTGAATAAATCTCCCCATTTTTCTTCATGCCAAACCTTACTAGCTATGCCTTCTCTTCTACTACCATTCTCAGAGAAGAGTCTATGGTGCCCGGAGAGACAGCCAGCAACCCATTCCCCATAATTCTTCATAACCAAGTACTCTGGTATCAACAGATTGAACTAGGGTGGTCATTGATCCAAAGACTACCATTGATAGGCTGGCCCAAAACCTATGGAGAAGGCTGACACAGCAGTTGGACTGGATGGAGTATGTGTGAGAGCTGGATGATATCTTTGGGTGCATACCCAAAGCTCATTCCACTTTCCTTCGATGAGCTATAGGAAAAGACAGAGCAAAAGTTGAACATTCAATGTATGTTTCCAACTTCATTTAGAAGATAGAAAGAGAAAGAGAAAGAAAGAGAAAATTATAAGGACAGCATGGCAGAGCTTTCTGCTGGACATGTGTCTGGCTTGAACACGCTGAATGAGGAATCATAAGGCCCAGAGTTCTTGAATGGTGAGGCACAGCCTGCAGCACTGTTGGTGACCTTGTGGGGGTGGGGACTGGACAGCCCATCCCAAGACAGTAACTGGTGCAAAAGCCTTACTAATTGGGCACTCAGTACTGGAAGCTAACTGGCTGACCCCATCAACCATTTGCATGGAGAAGATAATCTTGTTACTGGACAGTTGGGCAGGCAGAAATGTGTACACACAGAGAAGGCAAAATGTAGGAGCCACAGGTAGGAGAGAATGTGTATATGAAGATGCCCTGCGGTAGAAAGAAACCGAGTAAAAGCAGTGAGCAGTGGAGCGCAATAGGAAGGCAGAGGCACAAGAGGCTCATCCTAACCTAGCACAGCTGGGAAGATGTCCGTCCGATTTCTGGGCTCAGCATTAGGAAGTTGCCTTGACCATGAGTAGAAGCCATATTCTCCAATATCATCTTTAACGCCACATAGGGGACAGATATTTATCTCCACCTGCTAAACAAATTTGTCTTGAATTGTTTCAGAACCCAGGTGGAGAAGAGGGGTGATAGTATTGTACATCTTCAAGATTTCCAATACTTACTTTCTTTTGTCAAGGAAAAAGGACCTGCACAGAATTTGCCGAAGGGTTGTGTGGAATTCCCCACATTGCGCACTCATGTCGTAGAGAGAATCCAGCGTGCCTTTATGACTGCCTTTCCACTGCAATACTCCCAGATCCAAAATGTATTTGGTGGCTAAGTATATCTGATGTGATGTTTGATGAAGCCCCAGTGAAAGCAATGCCATTTGCATCCTCCATTCTGGAAAGACTTTATGCTGAGTGGGATCCAGGACTTTAGTGTTAATCCTTTAGCAGAGTGGGGGATTTTTGGATCTAAACGGACTATTCTCTACCATGTACTGTTTTAACATTTATAAAGTGTCCATTTTTAGCAAAATCACAGCTGTGTGAATGTACCATATTGGTGTGGAGGAGGTTACATTTCAATGTGCTGTGTTAGAAAAGAGAGAAATCGCTCACTCTTAAGTCTGGAAGGAAACCTGGACTCATTGAGTCAACCCCTCCTATTATGGATGAAGAAACCAAAGCCCAGCCCTGGCCGATATGGCTCAGTTGGTAGGAGTGTCCAGTAAACTGAAGGGCTGAGGGTTCAATCCCAAGTCAGGGCACATACCTAGGTTTGAGCATGTATATAGGAGGCAACCAACTGAAGTTTCTCTCACATCAATGTTTCTCTGCTTCTCTCTCTCTCTCTCTCTCTCTCTCTCTCTCTCTCTCTCTCTCTCTCAAAACAACAGGAAAAAAATCCTCAGCTGAGGATTAAAAAACAAAACAAAACAACTAAAGCCCAGATAGGGAAAGTGACATGTCCCTGGTCATTTAGGCTAAACAATTACAGAATTAGACAAGAGCCCAGCAACTGCCATCTCGACATACTTTCCAGCATGCCATACCAAGCAAAGCTCTCCTTCCTTCCCTTGTCCACTGACACTACAATCATTAAAATTAAGAAAGAAATGAAGTGGGTTAAATTCTTTATGCCTCACTTTCCCATCCATAAAATGAGATCAGTAATGCCCACCTCATGGAGCTATTTATAAGAATTAGATAATTTTGGGAATGCTCCAACACAAAGAAAATAAATGTAATCCAAGCAAGTAAGAGCTCAATAGTAGTTTTTATTAAAAGAAAAATGCATATAAAATATTAAAGTGTTAAGAAAGGACTGATATGATGTAATTGTTCTGCCTCTGGTTCATTCATTCATTCGTTCATTCATTCCATCAGCAGTAAACAAGCAGTTATTGAACTGCCCTGTGGCAAGCACTGTGCTGACCTCTCAGGTTGTAAAGGTGATCTGATAATGCTCATAGTGTAGAAGAGAAGATAAATGTCTATGTAATATATTAGGAACAAAGATGGAATAGGTAAGTACAGGTGTAAGGTTTAAGGACTGACCAACAAATTCTTTTGATTAAGGGTGGGAGAGGGGAGGTTAATAAAGATTTCCTGATGGAAGCAACTTCTGAGATTGGCTCTCAAAATCAGGTGGAAAAACATCTCTGCAGGAAGAAATAGCATGTGCAAAGGCACCGAGGCCGGAAGCACCATGCTGCTCATGGCCCAATAACAGAGTTCATTGTTGCTAAGGTGCAAAGAGGACAGAAATAGGAGGTGGCGTGGACAGGAACAAGGACATGAAGAGTGTTCAGTCCGTGCAGAGAACTCAGAGTTTATCCATGGGCAGTGAGGAGCTTGTTGAGTGCTCTCTGAGCAGAGGGAGGTACGCCCAGATTGCCTTTGATGTGAGCTGAAGAGAAGAGGCAATTCGTGAAGGCAGGAAGCAAGGAAGTGTGTTAGGAGAGGAGGCTGGTGCTGCAAGCTGTCCACCAGGATCCATTCTCTCTCCTTACATAGGGACAGGATTTCTACCTGCACATCAGGCTGCCCAGCGTGAAGACTGCATTTCCCAGCCATCTCCTTGCAGTGAGGTGAGGCCCTGTGACTAATCCTGCCCAGTGGTATGTGAGTTTAAATTACCTGTGAAACTTCTGGGCTCTGCCTTAAAGGAAAGAAACATGCCTTCCCATTTCCCATCTCTCCCTTCCTTCTTCCTGGAATGCGGGCATGATGGTGAGCCATCTTGGACCATGCAGATGAGACCAGCACCTACAGAGGCTGGAGCAACAAGATAGAAGGAATCCAAGCCCCTGGGCAGGGGAAGGGGGCCCAGACCAGCCTGGGTCATTATGTGACTGAGAAAAATGCTTTTACTTTATGTTGTATGCCACTGCTACCGTGGGTCTCTGTTACATGCAGTCAAACCTCTATCGTAAAAAACCCATGAGAAGCTGCAGCCCAGACTAAAGGAGATGGTCTGAGATGGGGGCAGAGGGGATGGACCAGAGCCAACAGACATGAGAGAAGTCATTGGCCTGAGTCGCAGGATGTAGGAGAGCAGGGAAGGAGCTGCCGATTGCGCCCTCTGTGTGCCTTTGCTCCAAGACTAGGTGGAGAGTGAAATTGCCGAAAAAGGAGAATACAGATGGTAAATGACTTGCCAACCTTTTCACTTCATCTGTTCATTCATTCAAACCCTTTTTACTGAGCAAAAGAATTTGTATAAGGAACAAAGGATTTTTAAAAAGGTATTCCTTAGCAACAGAGCTAGGTTTTTCTTTTCTTTTTTTTTTTTTTTTGTTTGTTTTTAATGGACATCTCAGCAGAGAAGGAGTAACATACAGAAATCTCCAGACAATGCATCGATGAGTTGGACCCTACATTGCTACAGCTGTTAACAGCCGATCATCTATCCCCATATCACCAAATCGTCTGGACAAAAAACAAGTATGTTACTGAGGCCCCTGAGAAAGAAGGTTCCTACTAAAAAGGGCTCCTGGTGGCTAACTGGACTCCTGCTGGCAACACAGGGTTTCTCACTAAAACTACACTTCAGGGAGAAGCCTGCACTGAACTACCTGTCTCTGCACAGAACTCCTTATATTTCTGCCAAGCGAGCCAGCCCTTAAAAAGGGGTTACTGGAATCCTATTTTGACCAATAGGACTGAGGCTTTCCCCCACGCAGTTGGAGCTGTGCAGCTATGTCATCCATCCATTTTTGCTGGCATGTCAAAGCAGCTCCATTCTGACAAATCAGAAAATCCCTTTTGGATCAAACTGAGAAGATCTGGAGTCCTCCTTTGCGTGAGGACAGACCAGTCAGGAATCTGGGGTGGAGACCTCTGTCTACATGAGCCAGCGCCCCTCTGGCTCTGAGAGCCAACTTGTCCTTTTCACAGAAGACGGAAGACTGCATTTCCCCAGCTAAGCTGAAACACTGAAGATTTTTCCCCTGAAAACCCATCCGGAAGGAGAGCGAACCCACCGGCGCAGGATAGAGCAGACCCCGGTACGGCTGAGCCAAGCAGCCCAGCACAAAGCAGACCCGCCCAGAGCAGAGCACAGCTATCTATCTGGAGAGGTGCCTGGCCTCCTGGCTGCCTCACAGCCATGCTGTTTTCAGAGCCCTGCTGTGTCAGAGCTGAGCCGTTTTGCACCAAATAAAGGTTTCTTCTTTAGTGCTTCTCAAACGGGGGGTTCCTGTTGGCCCTGAATTGGTGCCAATGACCATCAGCTGACAGTGTGTGTACCCCGCACATCGTAAAACACAGCCCTGTTTAAATAGTCTCTGCATGACTGCACTGCAGACTTCCTTTTGCACAATGTGGCCTCCCACACAAGCCGTTTAAATAATCACCCTACATGAGATTCTAGACTTCCTGAGAATAGCTCTTCTCACGTCGGTTAAAAATTCACCGTGTATCCATAAATTGGGCGAGTCACTTAACATTCATGTTAACATCCATAGATGTTAGGCTGCCCCCAACAAATTCTGAAATAGGTTCCTTAAACATAAAATATACTGGACAGAAGATAAGTAAGACTATTTACTTTAAGTGTCTTAATGGATCATAGGGGTCATGTTCATTCCGGTTGGTCTGTGTCTCCTGTGTTTCCCTCAGAGTTCTCTGCTGTGAGTCAAAGGAAGACATTTTCAGCTAAGGAAAATGAAGGGAAGCATTTGCCTCGTTCACTGGCATTCAGTGCAGCTCACCAGGTTATTTTTTGAACCCCTACTATGTGCCGGATCCTGTCCTAGGCTTTTGGGGGTGCAGAAGTAAATAAGATACAGTGTTGCTCTGATACAGATGTAGCAAAGAAGCAAGAGGCCTGGAGAGGGAGGGGAAATCCTCGTGGCTGGGATCCAAGCACACCTGCTAAGTATTCCTGCATTTGAGCTGGACTTTGGAAAGGAGGAAAGGCTGGACCTGCCCAGGAGGCCCATCGGACATTCCAGGCAGAGGGAACTGGCTTCTGCTGGGAGAAGAGTACAGAGCCAGTGGGGTGGGTTCTGGGCTGCACAAGAGGAATGTTGAAGGGCTAAATTGTGTCTCCCAAACTCACAGGTTGAAGTTCTAACCGCCCCCAGAAACTCAGAATGTGACGCTATTTGGAGACAGAGTCTTTAAAGAGGTAACTAAGTTATGCGAGGTCCTTAGGGTGGGCTCTAAGCCAATATGACTGGTGTCCTTGTAGGTGACTACGACATAGACACACACAAAGGAAGAACAGGTGGAGACCCAGAGAGGAGAAGACAACCATCTACAAGCCAAGGAGAGAGTCCTTAGAAGATGCAGCCCTACTGACACCTTAATCTTGGACTTCCAGCCTCCAGAATTGTGAGGAAATATTTTGACTGGCACTCCTCATGCCACATTAACCCTGCAAATACACATTGTTGTGTCCGGACTGAAGGAGACCGAGGCTCACAGAGGATAAGTAACTTGCCCAAAGCCACACATCTACAAGTAGCAGAGAGAAGCATAGAAAAGTGGGATCACACTGCACATATTCTTATCTGTTTGTTTTTACTTAGTGATATTTTCCTGGACATTCCTCATACCACTGGAAATCTGACCATGTTGACTGAGGTGTTCTACCTGTGCCAGGAAGAGCTCCGTAAGACAAAACCAGTTTGAAAACTGATATTGGAGAAAGTTAAAATCAACCATAGCATATTAAAACTGAACAACCAAGAAAGCCAAACACCGGGACAGGTCCCATGGATCCTGGAGAGGCAGCCCTACCCTGTGCGAATACTCTGGGGAGAACTGTCTCACCTTCCCAGACCCCAGCAATGGGGGAGAGCTGAACCAGGCACCCGATCCCTCCCTGCCCCTAAGTCCCACAAAACAAAGGGATGATGGTGTTAATGCTCACCTCACCGTCTATTTAAATGACGGAAAGAGCTTGACATGGGTCACAGCAATACTCAGGAAACGGGAGCAATGATTTCTAAAACTTGGAAGATAAAAATTGAATTCTATTCTTGTTTTTAACGTAGAGACTATCCAATTCATCCTTTGCAATTATTTTTCAGAATTATATGGGCGATGTTTGAAGACTGGAAGTCTGCATCCAGTGGAAGCCATTGAAGAGCCAGTATTGTTCAAAGAAAAGGAAAATATTCACTACGTTTTTCGAAGCTTATTATCTGGTTGGGGAAACCATTATCTTAAATCTTCAAAAAAAAAGAAAAATTAGGAAGAAAAAAGACAGGAGTATGTTTAAAGCAGCCTTCAAGTTATTTTTTAAACAATCTAGTAAGATTTGATGTGAAAATACTTTGTAAAATTTTGAAGCACTGTGATAGGTTAAGGAGTTTTTATTACTGTTTGCTGAGCAAATACGGAGGTTTTTTGCATGTCAAGCACTGTTCTGAGATTATTCACAATAAATGTATGCAAGTTAGCAAAGTGGAGTTCAAATTGAGTCAGTGGTTTCCTGGGAGACACAGAATCAAGGACTGACCCAAAAAGGTTGGCAGGTTAGCTCCCCTCACACTCCCACAGGCTTTTTGGATACCACCATGGCTCAGGGACACAGTGGACAGTTTGAAATTCAGGCCTGTGGCTGGAATCCCAAGTCCACCATTTATTAGTTATTTGACCTAGTTAAGTAAGTCAAAGGTCATCGGTAATAATATGCTTTGAAGGGTCCCTGGCTGTTTCTCAACAATATGTGTAAAGTACCTGGCCCACAGGCAGGGCACTATAAATGGAAACTTTTATCATTCTTCAGAGCCCTATTGGTGTCCTGGAGCTTCTGTAACAAAGTACCGCAAACTGGGTAGCTTCAAACAACAGAAATGTATTTCTCAAGGCTCTGGAGGCTTGAAAGCACATGCAGAGCTGATTCTTCCTGAGGGCTGTGCGAGAAAATCGGCCCCGTGCTTCTCTCCCAGCCCTTGGCGGTGTCTGGCAAGCCTTGGCCGTAGATGCATCGCTCCAGTCTCTGCCTCTGTCTTCAAGTGGCATTCTCCCCGCGCCTCTACATCTGCACACGGCCATCTTCTCTCCGTGTCTCTCCCTTCTTCTTGTAAGGACACCAGACTTACTGGATTAAGGGGACACCTTACTCTAATATGACTTAACTCATGACATCTATAATGACCCTATTTCCAAATAAGGTCACAATCTGAGGTCCTGAGAGTTAGGACTTGAACAGACATTATTTGGTGGGGGAGGGCAGGGGTAAAGGGGGTGAGGGTGGACACATGTCGACCCATAATGGGAACTTACGTTCAGCTTCTCATCCCATTTTATCACAAACCAGCCGAGTGACCTCCTCGAATGGGGTACAACCCCGGAGCCTCAGTATCTTCATTTCTAAGTTAGCGACAATGCCTACGTTACAGAGTTGCCCTAAGAACTGGGAGAGATGTCACAGAGTGCTTTGTGAGCTGTAGAGCACTGTGTGGTTTAAATTCACCATACACCTTCCTCTGGCATATTTCTTTGAGTGTCTATTCTAATTCCAGCAGTCAGCTCCCACAGCAGCTAAGAATCATTGGATGCACCGCAATTCCTAGCTTGCCTTCAACAATCCCAGATAGGACATTTTATTAAGCATTCATTCTCTTAACTCTAAGTGAACTAAATTATGCCTGCAAATGATTGGGCCTAGCAATTGAGTTAGCCGGCAATTTCCACATCATCCCCAGGGCTAACTTAATGCAATGTGACAGCTCTTTCCTGTAACACATTCTCCAAATGTGATTATTTATTGAGAGGAAAACGTTCACCTTAACCAAGCTGTTTCTGCCCGGCTCACCTGTACCTTGTGTTGGTATGATGTCAGGGAATGAAGTCTAATTTAATATCCCTCCCTAAAAGAGAAGTAGACAGCCAATCTGCTTGGGCGGGGGTTGCAGGGGGGGAGTCACATTCTGGATCTTAAGCCAAACATAGATTGTTTCCAGAAATTGTTATATTAAATTGTTCGTGGGTAACAGTGAATCTGATAGGAAAAAACAAGCATTGCCTGTGCTCGAATTTTCTTACACATCAAAGATACTGAAAGTCAGAGTGACGGTGATACACCACAGCCACGAGATTAGGCCGCTTTGACCTTTTCTCTGCCGGAGTTCCCAGCGCTGACAGAGCAAGTGCACGTACGGATTACCAGCTGAGGTCCATTCTACACACTCAGACAAGCAACGGGGCCCCAAGAGAAGGATGCGGTTGGGTACGAGGAGCGGGAAGACTTGAGCCTCACTCGAGGCACACCCCTAAGATGCTTCCCCGGCAGGGCCAGCTCCCTGTTATTAATGCAAGAAAAGAGGAAGACACGTAGCTGTGCCCACCATACCCAGCACCTCGAGTGTGGCCAGTGCCACGTGCCACCTGACTGGTAGCCAGTCGAGGGCAGCCCTTCACACTCCAGCCCTGTTCCCTGTGTGCACTCGGTCACCCTGCCGGCCATGCTGGTGGCACAAGCTCCAAAACCCTAGCCTTGTCCCCTCCCTCCAGCTTACTCCTGGTTCCCTGGGTTCCATGCGTCAATACGTTTCCCACATTCGGAGCTTTTAAGAAGGGTTTTTTAAAGGCTCAAATGTTGATGGGACACACCCAGTTTGGACGGCCCAGTCAACTTCCCCCTTACCATCCTAGCCACCTCCCACCGAGTGCGGTCAGAACTGAGGCTGCTCCCGTCAGAGAGTGTCACCCCTGACCAGTCCATGTCCTTTAAAATGCTATCCCTTTCCAAACTCTATTCTAAGCTAGGTAGAGCTGATGTTCAAAATATTTAACAACGGGTATGTGGTATGGGCACCAACCAATCAGAACGGATTCCCACGGTAAACAGTCTTCACAGAAGGGCTAGTACGCACCCACTGACTATGGAGCCCAAAGCAAGGATGGGGAAGCTTAGGGCTGTACTGACCAGTAGCTTTTCTTCCACTGTTAGCCCCGGTGTTCTTCAAGAGTCCCACAGCTGTCTCCAGTACGACAGCTCCACCGCCCACATCCGTCCAAGGGTGGAAAGCCTCGTCTATGTGGAAACAAGATACATCCTGCCTGTATTTTTGTTTCTGTTTTTTGTGGTTTCAGAGTTGCTGGATTACTGTTGACAGTTAGGTAATGTCTTTCCACAAATAAACATCTCCACGCCTGCCTGGAAATTTCATCAACTGTATTTTTCTGAAACAACTTTCCTAAAAAAGGACACGCCCTCTCCATGGTGCCATCGTACCATGAACTATGAAGAAAATCCAAGGAGACCATCACTCTGAACTGGGGTTTCTTCTACACTTGGGGGGTCGGGGGGAACTACACATGTCCTCACAAATGGTCCTCTTTTGCCACCCCAATGGGACTGTGCCTACTGTTTTATTCCTCTCCAAATAAGGCAGACAGATTGGCATCAGAGGGAGAAACCACATCGAACAAAGATTCCTGAATATAAATTCTATTTTAGCAAGCTAAGTAAGAAGTCATATTAAGACACCAGCCATCTCCGGGAAATAACAGCCCACCCCCCGGAGGTGTTTGGGAGCCCAAAGTATTGCCAAAACCAGCTAGCAATTAATAATCTCAGGGAAAGCTCTTCTTCAACTGTTTCTATTATAGGCTAAATATACCCTAAATATACTTTAAATATAGACATGCTATCTATTCCTCACATTCCCTGGGGCTGCCAGTGTAAGACCAGGATCCGCTCAGCATTGGCACTTGGCATTGAGAAAGAGTACTGATGGTCTCAGCTCATCAGCAGCCCACACCTGCTGAACTGGTCCAGACTCTGCATATTTAAAAAAAAAAAATGAATTTCTCTTCCCTTAAAAAAATCCATAAATTTCTTGAATATTTTTTTTACTACTGAGTTGGTATAGCAAAATATGTTTAAATTAGGGCATAAGATTTGATGCAAAACTGCAGTTATAAACCTCCCTGTTTTACCATAAAGTTTTACCACTTTTGAAGCCTGGGACTGAAATACATACGTATATATTTAGTCAAAGTTGTCAAATAACCCAAAAGATCATGGGGTATGCCCATGGAGAGATAATTATCACTAGGACCCTAGGGTGAAATGGCCTTATCAGAGACCAAGGGCCTTTCTCGTTTAATTTAGCACTTGGTGGGCATCTCTGGTGTGTAATGAGGCCAGTCTGGTGGAATCAGCTAAAGGATGAACCAAGTGTGATGGGTAAAGCCTGACAAGTCTTCCTTCTGCACCTGCTCGACTTTGTCAATCTCCACAGCAACATTAAGCATTCATTGGCACCTGGCTATTTTCAAGCAGCCCAATTCTCGACCCAGAAAGCTCCCAGCCTTACAAAACAGCATAAGTAACCGTTCGGGGCACCCAGACTTCCAGCCCAGCTCTCCATTTTCCCTGCTGCAGCTGGGCCTATCCAAAGCCAGCATGTCAGCACGTCACCCAGTCTAGGTCCAAACCAAACCTGACCTGAGGAAGTGAATGGCTGAGCTGCTTCCATTCTTCCCTCTTGCTCCTTCCAATCCCACAGCCTAACTAGAAGGGCTCAGCTCTAGGTCTGCTGCCTGTAGTCTGACGGGAATGTGATGCCCACCCATGGGGGCTGGGATACCATCCTGTGCCTGCCACGACCTTGGCTGCCAGCCCAACCTATGAGCCCCAGGACTGATTGGTCCCTGGGCTCCCACATGTTCCCAGAGGCCGAGCCCACTACCTCTTGTGGTCCAGTCTAGTAACAGGGCAGTCAGGGCTCCTGTACTTTTGCGTATCCAAACCCAAACGACCGTTAAGTGATCCCAGGTCAGAGAACTGGATTTCTGCTTTGTGCCCTGTGGTCCAAAAATCTGTTCTGATTCCCCGGTCTGATTCTCCAGATTGGCTGTTCTGTTTTCCGAGCTCGCAACAGACAGCAGCTCTGGCCCTAACCAATGGCAACCAGTCAGAGCTGCGCCACCCAACACGGGCGCCCTCTGCCAGTAAGTGGATCTTCTTCCCAGCACTCCTTTGGACTGGATCCAGATCTAGAGCAGAACCCCCCCCACTGGATGCCTTTCCTGACTTCCCCCGTCACAGCAACATGAGAAGACCTCGCCCCCAGGATGAAGAGCCCCCGTGAGTTCACATTCCAACGTCATTCTGCTCCAACTCAACCACCGTGTCTAGCAGGCCATGCCCTCCTTGAAGGCGGGAATCAAGTTTTTACCATTTCTGTGCAACCTTACTGCAAATATGGTGCCTAGCCCAGAGAAGAAACAAAACACATGATAACTGAAAGAATTTTGGATGGATGATTGAGAAAGTGAATGAGCTTTCTTATTAGTAATAACCAGCCCACTTGGGCTTCTCAGTGTTTCCCAAATTTTCATGAACTAGATCCAGCTTTGCGATGAGAGCTTCTCAGTAAATCTGAGCAGCTCTGGCCTCCTAGCTGAACCTCGGTTGTGGGGACCTGTTGCCAGACTTGGTGCCCTGGAATCTACCCCACCCTAGTGATGTTGTGGGCGGCAGGCTGTCTGAGCACCACCCGGCCCCTGCTGACCACCCACTCCACTTTGAGCATGTCTCACAGAAAACTCAGTGACTGGTCACATTAACGTATTCTGACATGTAACACAACACCCCTTGAAGTGATGGTATAAACTGGTACCAACTCTAGACTGGCATTGACACGAGTCTCCTTAAATAAAATTCCAACAGCAACTGACTCATGTCTCAGAAACAACAAAGTTCACAGGCTATGGAAGAGAAGAAGAGCAGGGAGGGGGCATTTTATAATATATCCAAATAACAAGCGCCCAACTCCTTTAAAAATCTTCATCGCCCAGCACCGACTGGCATCTCACTGTGACGTAGACGGGTTCTACAGTACTCTGCATTGTTTGTCCCAGCACCTCATGGAGTAAACAGATAAACAATCAAGGGCCTCGGTTCAGGAGCACCCATTCCCCTGGGGAAAGACTTGGAGGATTACCAGGGCCAAGGTATGGGACCCCACCAGGCGGGACTTTCCAGAACAGTCCTGATTTCAAACATTTAGTCCTTAAAAAATATTTCAGCAGTTACTTATCCAAAGTGCATCTTGTGCATCAGCTCTCACACATAAGAGTCCACCTGTCTTCCTTGGAAGTTAGTAACGAGTGATACCCATGGATAAATCCCAGTCCGGAGGTCCTCTAACTTGGGCCTTTTGTAGCTAGAGCTGCGCACCCTGCGCAGGGTCCCTCACTAGATAAATCAGAAGGGAGCTTCTCAGGCTTTTCTGAGAATTCTCAGTCTGCTGACCATACTCACGCCCTGGCAGGAGTGGGGTGAATACTAAAGCACAAGGCACTAAAGAGCACCCACATCAGCTAACGGCGGGCGGAGGACATACGCCCCGGGACACATCCCATCCAAGGGGTGAGAAACTAGAAGAGACTCTGAGCGTTGGGAAACTGCACCACTGACAACTCCAGCGGGGCTGCCTGCTGGGGCCGCTGAAGGCCTCTTCCCGATGAATTGAGAACACACTCTTGCAAGTGCGAAGTACTAAACTACCTAACGAGGTGGATCCACAAGTTTCTAAATTGGGTTCCGCAGGCACCCAGAACTCACTAAGAGTACCACATAGGAGGATGAGACTTCTCTGGCTTCCTTTACTGACCCCTCGAAGTCCTTGCCCTTGGCATCATTTGAGTTAGCAGAGTCCATCTTCCTTAGTC
>PVKU01006532.1:86606-102264 GCA_004027475.1 Anoura caudifer
GGGGGGGGGGGGGGGGGGGGGGGGGGCGGAACCAGAAGCTTGCTACATGTCCCCCAAACAACAAATCCAATCTTCTAAGGAATGGGAAGCTCACACAGCTCCCTGCATGCCTCTGCCCAAACCATCCCTTTTGACATAAGTTCAGTCACATCACAATATTCCCATCATCTCTTGGGTACCCAGCCAATACCTTGCAGAATTCCTAAACACCTTCTTGTGTGAAAATTGGGACCCATAGGTTGGCATCAAGACATCCACAAAAACACTGAAATTGTATGCAATGCTTTTCTTTCTTTCTTTTTTTCTTTCTGTAAAAGTGATCCATAGTTTTCCTCAGCTCTAATAGGGATTCACAACCCAAGCAATATAAAGTATATTCCAGTCAAGTAAGAGTTACCCTCTGGCTCTCCACGGAAAATGGAAAATAAACCATTTTCCTATGCCAAAACTAGAAAACTACCAGCAGAAACTTTGGTGGGGGGTGGGGGGTAACCAAGACCATAACTTCATAGCCTTTCAATTCTGTCAACCTCCATTCACAGGTGTGTGCCCTTTCTCTCCCTGGGTACTGCTGAGTCTGACTCAAGTCCCGGCTTACTTCCCACACATTTTAGTGATCCAGCTTGAAGTCCCCGAGTACGTCATTGGGGAAGTGATATGGACACCATCGCCAGCTTTGGTGCCTACTTCTACCAGGAAGAGCACGGTCCAGAATCATAGTTTCTGGGTATCTCCCTTTCCCAAGTGCAGCTCACCTTTCATCGTGAATCCAGGAACCATCTGTTGTGATCTGCCAGTAAGAGGACACCCAAAGGCTGGGGAGGGGGTGTCGGCCTTGTCCTTGAACGTTTAAATGCAACTAGGGGCACCTACGCATTTCTCTGCAGAGTGTGTGCATAAGGCCATTGCAAGCAGGAGCACCCCGCTACTGGGTCCCCAGGATCACTCTGCTGTCTGTCCGGCCAAGCTCTAATGGAGTGCACACTTCCCTCGTATTCCTGTGGTTCTTGATTTCAGCAGGGACCCAGCTGAATCACCTTGTCTTGCTCAGTGACATGTTCGGTTCTTGCTTTACACATTGTTTTACTCAACTCTGGCCCTTGTAAAGAATACTCTACTACTCTGGATGTAGAAAGCTTCCCCTGCACAGTGCAGCTACAGTCCCCCTCTTCCCACCTCCCATCTCCTCAGATCCGCCTATGAAGGTTGCTGGAAGGCTTGTCATATGCCTAAGTTTTTCAGATGCTTGGACTCTGGTGGGGGGAGGAAGGGCATTTCAATCATCCAGGCTGTGAATTCACCCACATTTTGCTATTTAAAGTGTCTGAAAGCAAAGAAACTGAATATTGTATTGAAGCATTGTTGTTCTCCCTTATCCCTGATGGAAAGTGGAGCCCTGAGCCCCATGGGGCAGATGTCCCGATACTTCCTTGCCGTCTTGAATGAAGCAATAGCCAGGGAAGGTCTTCCTCTTCCTTGCAGGCTGGACCTCATCCTGACAGTTACTTCTTTCCCTTGTGGCCTTGTTGGTTCAGGAAGGCTGGCAGGGGGCCCACCGTCAGTCATTTTCTGGCCTGCGGAGCCCCGCCGTCCCATGACCACTGCCCATTCTTCCCATAGAGCCAAAGGGATGCCCCCTGGTCTGACCTGCATATCCCTGCAGGCACCTTACACTTGGCCTTTTCCTTCTGGGAACCATCCAAGACCAGATCCATCTATGTGTGAGTTCCCAGATTAACAATTAATTAGAGACAATAATGAAGTCTTGGGTTGAGCGCCCTTTGACCCCCAGTCACAGGGCTTACCCACCCCAGTTATCCTGTTTCCCCAGGGAGGCAGATATCTGAATGAGAGGGCACCGTGGGTCGTGCCATCGGCTCTTTTCGGCACCCCCAACTCTGTCGCTTCGCTCCTTTTCGGGAGACCACCCTGCCGCCCACCTTCCCCTCCTCTTTCTAGCCCCTTTGGCTCAACTCTCTTCTCCTTTTCTTTGCCCTGTCATCTTCTTCAGCCAAATCCAGCATTGATCCAGAAAGTTTGGGCAGGAAAATGGGTTGATGCTGGGTAAGGAAAAGGAAAATATAAGGCATTGTGCATCCTAACTCTTTATTCCACTGCTGGAAACATTAGCACTTTGGGATTCTAAAGAACGGAGGAGGCAGAGATCTATGTAAAAGGAATCAAGTCTGCTGAGCTGATCACATCCTCCCCTTTAGACCATGCACGGCATTGCCCACCTTTCACTCACCAGGGGAGTCGGGGGCCATCTGTTTTGTTGTTTTGCCAGGGGAGCAGAAAGGGGGAGGGAAGTGACCATCCAGAGCCACAGGACACGAGGTTGCAGCCTGGTCGTGTAAATCTGAGCCACTGAACTGTGGGCACTCAGATTCAACTTGCGTGGGAGGACCAGCGCTCACCCCAGAGCCCTCCGGGCCTCTCGCAGCCCCAGGGGCCCCCAGAGGTGTTGAAACATGAATCCTACAGAAGTCACCGAGAACTGTACAAGAACAACAATTAAAATAAAATTTAAAAAAAAAAAAAAAAGAAGAAGAAGTCACCTGAATCAAAACTTACACAAACTGAATTGATGCAGCCCTTTCCAAGGATCTGGCCTGGGGCTCAGTGCTTCAGCGCTGCATGGTGGGGAAGCTGGGCACCAACAAGCCAGGAGTCTGCTCAGAGACAGAGCCCCTCCTCAGCCAGACACCATTAGAAATCCCAGCGGCCTCTGCCAGGCCCTGCTGCTAGATGATTTCTTTACTCCTTGTAAACCTAAACACCTGCGCTTGCCCCTGTAAAACTCAGCAATCACTAAACACCTCCTGAATGAGAACATTGTGGGGCAGCCTGTGCAGTGTGGCTGCAAAAGGGGAATTTAATTAAAAACTTGGACTTTTATCCGACTGTGGGAAAGAATTAAAAAGTGGTATGGCAACATCCTTAAAACAGTCTAATCTGTGAGCAGCTTGCAGCTTAATCCGTGGACTTGCTTCTCAGGAAAGAAAATATATACTAAGTTCAATGAACTGATTTTGAAAACAAATAGCACATGCGATATTTGCCTCAAAGTCAGGGGGAGGGGGAGGTGCAGAAATCTTTCACTTAGCCCTGAATTTGATTTTTAGCCATTGGTATTGCAGATGGAATCAGGTCGGCAAAAGTTCTGTCCTCACTCAGAGGCTCTGTTCGTTAATTCTGCACCATAAAAGGACCACCGTGGCCACTCTTGACTTTGGTCTCCCCTGGGCAACCATGGCAACTTTCCGGCAAGAATTATTGTTGCCTCTGAAAACTGTACAACTCACCAGGCTTCATAATGGTTTGCATCATTCTGTTTGGGCGGCAAATTCAGCAGCTCATTTCCCCCAGGGGTGAGGATGGGAAGAAGGACATGACTTTGAGCGGTAAGTTATAAAAGAGTAAGTACAGCAAGGCTACTTGAGAGGCAGGCTGCCCCCAGACACAGAGGCAGACAAGGCGGCGAAGAAGAAAACCGAAGCCACACCCATTCCAGGGCCCTTCCTCCTCTACTTCACTCAATTAAGAGTCATTGTCAGCAAGGTCTTGCCCAGACAGAGCACACACTCTATGTGAGAAGACATTTCAACCACTAGCGACAGAGAGCGGGGAGTGACAGCCCGAGCGAAGGGCAGCGTGAGGGTGGTACAGCCCGAGGCCTGAACGACGTAAAAAAAAAAGAGTTGTGACTCCAAAGGCGTTGTTTCAAAGTCCATTTTTCTCTTTGTTAAGGACTCGCCCAAAGTCAGGTTGAACTGAAGTCTTAGATCATCAATTCACAAAATTTCCCAATTAGCACATCCGCCACCCAGCACCTCTCCCAGGGGCAAAGGTAGTAAATCCAGCAGAAAACCCAACACAAGGAATTTCCAGGCCCTGCTGATAGTGGCAGAGCTGGGAGCTGGGTGCACACTCCTCCAGCCCCCTACGCGCCTTTCACTCTCTCGTGCTCGTTCTCAGCATTGGCAGAAGGAAACAAGCTCTATTTTCAAACAACAGGGACTGCAATTGCTTCTGCCTCCTGGGGACGTGCGTGATCCATCGTCTCCCTATGGATGGTTTTTCTGTTGAGGTATCCATTTGCTGGATGTGAGAAGTGAGGCCAAAGAGAGACAAATTGTTTTACTTAACACAGCAACCCAAATTTTGGAGCTGCCTGCAGATGGCTGGGCTCTGGGAAGAAATGGGGAGGTGGTGCAGTTAGGAGCAATGCGGCACCTGGGGAGAGAGGTGGCCCCATGAAAAAGCCTCGGAGTCTGGGAAGGCCCGTGGGGTGCATTTCCTAGTCTACGTCGTGCGAAAATCTCTCCTACCAACCCCGAACCTTCTGCACCCAGACAGGAATAGCTAGGTTTCATCCTGGAGTAACAGGGCTATAGAAGAAGAGTCTGAAGAAGCCAGGGAAGATGAAAGAGGGAATTCGAATCTGGAAAATGGGGAAAGGGAAGAACTAGAGAAATCCAAAGCTTGCGGGAAAATCCTTGGATATATTTGGGAGGGCCCTGGAACTCTCAGGGCCCTGGTTTGGGAACTCCAGCCAGGCAGCCTGTTTACTAAAGCTAAGAGCCCCCGACCCAGCAAGACAGCAAGACAACCGGGCTTCAGTTACAAAGGAACGAAAGCTGAGGACCACCACTGGGAGAACTGGACCACCGTTCTCCCAGCTCACCTCCCCCCAGACCTTCCCCATCACCTTCACGCCACCTTGTCTGCTTCCATGGAGTCAATTACCCTCAAGCTCAGCCCGTGGCCTGCCCCTGTTCACTCTGTCCCTCTAACACAGAGTTAGTCTCTCTCGCTGTCACGAGCAACTCTTCTTGTACTTTTTTCTGCCCAGACATTCTCCCTTCTCGCTTCTCTGGAGCATCCCCACCCAGATCCTGTGCCTAACTCTCTGGTCCACGTGGAGAGTAGCCCTCCCGCTTCCCCTTGTTCTCTTGAACCGCTTTCTGAAGAACCAATCAGAACCACAGCAGGGGACCTTGCACAGCTTTCCCGTTCAACGCCATGTGATTCTAAAGACGTTCATTTATGGGAACGCTGTATCTTCCCCCAAAGTTACTAAGTGGTGAAAACACAGGAGAAACGATCCTTTATGAAATGTCTAAAGCAACTTTCTTTGATAGTGTATAGGGCAATGGTGCTCACACACTCACCCGTCTTCGTCATTCTAAGGCTCTGTCCCCTAAATGTCTGACAGTCAGGAGGCCGCCAAATGACTGCACAGAATGGCCAAGGCTAAAAAGCCACCGATTCAAGGCAACTTTTATTACCCATCCACAGGAAACAGGTACTACTTTTATTTCTGAAGTCGTAGTACAGATTTTTTTCCCCCCAGCAACCTACCACAGCTATTTCTGAATTAGTTCCCTAAGGCTGTCACTTCTAAATATTCTGCTCCATCTAAGCAGGAGACCTCCCCGCCCCCCTCCCAGCTCCCACAAGGCTCAGGGCAGAAAAGACGGTAAGGGCAAGTGCCAGGAAAACCTGAACGCCCCATACCACTGCACGTAAAACCCAGCTCTCCCAGCCCCATCACCTGGCACGTGATTTTTACTTCCCCAGTCAAAACACACAAGCAGCATAAGAGGATTCAGAATAAACACTTTCTGGTGTCAGGTAAACCGGGACTCTGTCACTTACTAACTGTGTTTACCTAGGGCAAGTCCGTCTATTTTTCTCTGAACATCAGTTTCTGCATCTGTAAAATGGAAATAATTGTTCTGACCGGCAAAGTCCTTGTAAGAATTGGATTATTCAATGTTTGTCATGTACTGTACTGAACTGAGTGTCAAGCAAAGGGTGGACCCTTGGTGAAGGTGATAGTCCTTCCCCTCCACCTCTCTTCCACTAACCAGACTGCTTCCCTTTATCCTCTGACATAAAGAGGGTTTTCTAATTTAGGGCAGAGAGTGGCTGGGAACCAGCTTTGACCTTCTCATCTTCAAAATGTCGCGTTCTCCTCCATCCTTGGAGACCAGCATAAGGAGATGACTGTAGGCCCCCAAATGCCCGACAATTAATAACTGAGCTCATCTTCTAGCAAATGGAAGGTGTGGGTGTCAACCTTTCCTTAGCACTGCGTTCTGCTCTGCAGCACTCGGCGTTTCAACAGGCTCAGATGTCACAGGCGCTCCCTGGCTTCACACCGTCGTGATGCTTACTTAGTCTGTTTCAGGGGAGCTGGACACTGTTCCCTCCTCTCGGAAGGAGAGCAAGTCGACCAAAACACCAAACCCTCTCACCATCGGGCAGGAGGTCACTGTGGGGGCAGACTGGGAATATAATTTTTTACCTTTGTGAAGCCCTGGGAAATCTAAGAGGTCATGACACTTGGGAGAGCGAAATTATCAACCCATCAGACCATAAGGAACTCTGGACTGGGTTTCTTCTTAGGCAAACCTGTTACTAGTTAACAACCGCCCAGCTGGAAGGAAATGCTCTGTGCAGAGACTCATGCCCGAGCCAATTCAATACGTATTGACTGAGCACCTGCTTTGCCTTGGGCCCAGAGGATATAAAAACAAATCAAACTAGTCCCCTGTTCTCAAGGAGTTCCTCAGCTCTTAGGGGACACACACACATAACTGAACAATGATAACTGAAAACAGAGTTAAGAGAGGCCTCCCAGAAGAAGAACGTCTGAGTTCACCCATAAAAGGAGAAAGGAAGTTTTCTAGGGGCAGAAAGGTGGACAAGGAAAATAAGTACAAAAGCCCAGCAGGTGAAACAACAGCACACATTCGGAAAACGTGAGAACTTTCTTTCCTATAGCTAAAACCCGGGAGCTGCAAGGGAGACTGGGAAACCAGGCAAGGTCAAGGCCACGAGGCCAGCCCACCACTGTGCCCAGGAGCAGTGACTGGACCCCGTAGTGGATGGCGAATCACAGAGGAACAAAGGCAGTTAAAGCTGCCTCTTGCCACTTCAGCAGCTTGTGAAGAGTGAGCCGAGAGAGGAACAGGAACCACTGTGCTTGCCGTGCCGTTCGGACTTTAAAAAGGGGAAACTGGAGAACAATGCCCAAAGTCGTCTTGCTCAGTAACACCCATCCTACAGTCTGTAGACAGCAAAGCGAGGGTGGAAGTCTATTTTGCTGACCACTCTTAACCTGGACAAGTTGCTAGAGGAAGTAGGAAGGTGGGTATATGATGTGTCTTCAGTCTAAAGCTTTGACTGGAGACGACTCCAAAAAATTTGGTTAAACTAACATCTGAATAATTCAGATGCTGCCCATATTGTCAGGGTCAACATGTTACCATCTACTTGTATTTCAGTCCAACGTGAGTCCAAAGAAATCCACTGAGACAGCTCTTGTCTCTGTAGGTCGACAGGAGGAGGGCAGTAGGGAGAGAGGCCTGGCCTGGCCTGGCCTCCCAGGTGTGGCTACAAAAAGTCACCTATGAGATCAAAAGAATGAACCAGAGAAATAGGAAGCTCTTCGTTTCCAAAGATTGCTACCTAATTGCAGGTGTGTAGGGAAAAATGGAGCTAGACAGTGATTTCAAATGCACAGAATCATTTCTTATTGGGAAGTGCTCTCTGCTAAGAACCGGGGTGTAGTGGGAAGCTTGAGAGAGAGAAGAACCAAGTGTCCTGCCCCCAGGAGAGCCACCAGGAGAGGCTGCATATGGAGGTCGGGGGCATCTTAAATGCAGAGGCCAATTTCTTTGCATCCCACTGATTCCACTTAAAAGTGGAACAGTGACACTGACAAAAAAAAAAAAAAAATGAGGAGGGTTTGTGCTCGTCTATACTTGGACAGTTGCAAGACAGAAAAGAATTTCCTTCTCCCTAAACCCAAAGGGCCTCTAGGTTTCTCATCTGGACCTCTGGGTTCCTCTCTTCCTCCACCATCTACAGTGAACTTTCTGTACTCTCAACATGAATCTCCTCCCCTTTTTCAGAGGAAGGAGGGCCTATCAATCCATCCAATATCTGACAATACAGCCATCTCGTCAAGAGCTATCCCCCCACTCTGCCTTCAGCAAGCGCTGCCATGAGACTCAACTCGAGAAGTGTGGCTCCTGTAATGGAGCTTCTGCTAGCAGGGCCTCCCAATGAATTGCGCCATGCCCCCCCTTCCCCAAAGAAGGCAGAAACTCCTCGTGTGTGGTCTCGTGTAGGTTTGTGCCTGGCAGGACACATAGGCATACACCGTTTCTATACCGCTGGCAGCTTACTGGAAAGAGGCCCTCCTAGCCTCCTGTTGTTCCAGATGCTTGGATCCATTGCACTGGGCACGACTACGCATAAGGACTGAGAACCAGCTGCTCCTGGGAACACCAGGGAATAAACGGCGTGGCCTTCTCTACTGGGGCTTTACAGTTTAGCGCTACAGATGGTCCCTGGGTTATAACACACCCATGGGAAAAACTCTTCTTACACAAACTGTTGCCCAAGGCACCGACAACAATTTAAGAGACACGTAAAATTATGCATTCCTTGAGTAGACACAAAGTCGTCTTGAGCATAGATGAAAAACAAGGGGTGGGTGGGAGGCAGAGCCTTTTGCTCTCAGTCCCGTATTTCTGAATATATATCTCGACTCTTCCTTCATCAGCTCACATTACGTCTATGTTTCGTGTGTTATTTCCTTTCCAGCTCCTCACAGGCATCCTGTTAGTGCTCATTCAATGCGATCGGAGACTACAGTTTGGGCAAAGAGAGCAAGTCTTTTTGAGGACAGAAGGAAACACACGATCCTAATTCCTTTTGTGGCCAGTCATGACCGATTCAAAAGGTTTAAAATCCATTTCCATCTTTGTGATGTCACAGTGATTTGTGAGGCATTTACGCAGCCTCTATGAAGTTAGAGTAAAAGAAATATATCCTAAAATCTTTTTCTCAACTTAATGGGAAATCTGACTCGTCCGTGAAAAAGGGTTGCTCTTTAAGTGGGTATGCGCCCACATAACCAAGTATGAAAACAGACAGAAAATCAAGTGACTAAAGCACATGAGGAATAATACCGACTTGGAGACCCCCCATTTGTGAAAGCTTCATGTGTTGGGAACTCTGGAAGGCTGCCTGGCTTGAGTGAGGATGGGTGGGATTTACAAGGGGAAGAAAAAAGAAGACTCTTATCGGAGGAGGAAGCCTGCCAAGGATTTCTGCAGAGTCAGAGAAGCCAGTCCCCTAGATGTGAATGGATCCAACTGGATGCAAGATCAATGTTGGCAAGCATCAGGAAACACGGGTACACAGAGTGGAGCTATAATGTGCTCCGCCCGGTACTTTGAATTGCCTCCAATGGGAAGCCAAAGGCCATGTTCACGTGTTCAGCGGGGGAGATTCACGGTATCAACTGTGCTCCAGGCAGGTTTTCTGGCGTATCTTGTCAGTCAAGCAGTCCCGTACTTTCAGAATCAGCTACGGATTGTTAGCCAATGCAACTAAAGACAACAAGAGAAGGCAGTTCATTTTTACAAACTGAGATCCTTCTTTTGCCTTTGCCTAGTTTCTCTCCCTATGCCATATTAACTTATACAATACACGCTTTGTATATGAGTCCATTTGCTACTTCTAGAGGCAGACGGAAAGCAGGTCGAGACATCTGTGAATCTCGGGAACAAGAAAAGGTCTGGAGCCGCAAATCATTTTCAAAAATGATCGATGGAGGGAAGAGTGTGCAACTTTATATATGCTGTCATAGCAAAACTACAAGAAACCAAATTGCCATTTGTCATGTGATTTCCCAATGGAAGTGAAATTTATTTAGTGAACTTCCATGCTCCTGAATGGGACCTTTTTGTTCTCGTTCACTATTTTAATTAGACCCATAACTATAGTTACCCTCGTTTCTTAGAGGATCTGAACTATATTGAGTTCCACCATTAAAAATCATAGAGAAAAGGGTATTCACTAACGTGAGAAAATGTAATGCATTGCTCAAAGTAGTAGCAGGCAAGAGGACAATATGGTAACATTTTCGTAAAAACAATATAAATATTGTATGCATGTATTTATAGGTAGATCTGAGAGGGGGAGAGGCTAAATATAAATTTAAGTATCAAGGTATTTTTGCATAGAAGTCACTGCAGGTGACTTTTGTTGCTTTTCTCCCTCTTAATACTACTCAACTTTAATACTGAACATGCATTTTTAAACTATTAATGAATTCATTTCTTTAACTGCATAGGAATTTGGGATGAGAGAAGGCCCAAGGGTTACAGTTCTGATTAGAGGAGATTCCTGAGCCCCTTGCCCTGCTTTGGCCAAATGAAGGTAACAAGAATTCCCTACCTAACCCTTTACAAGTCCTCTCCTACTGCCAAGGAGGGCGCTTTTGGGAGGGTGTCTCTTTGAGAGGTTTCTGCAAATGATTCAACTCATCTAGAGAAAGAGGGAAAGCAATGGACACCCATGAAATGAACACAGCTATTTTAAAAAGACAAATTATTCAAAATATTTTATCCAAGGCTTTTGTACATTCTCACATATTCTCACTGAGTCACTCACATATAAGGATACTCTGTTTGTAGCTGCCAAAGTGATGTGGGTTTCACTTAAATGATGGGTCACCTGTTTCCTCACTTTCCCAGTCATAAGCAGTTACAGTTCAGGCATCTGACCACACTGCTCCGCAGCCCTGCAGAGAAGGGCTTCCTGGTAGAGAGCTGCTGTGCTTTCACCCAGGTCATCACTAACCTGGGCCCTCAGGAGGAGACCACAGACAACGTCCTGCCAGCAGTCAGAATGTCACGGACACACTAGTACTATTTCTCCTGATGGCTTTCGTACACCAGTGTCCAGTATGAGTCTGCTAATGTGTAATAGGAGTTACTAAAACAGGCTTCTGTTTCTTCCTTATTATCCTGAAAACCCATTGGTAATTCCCCAGCATCGGGCTGCATTTTGCATCTATAAGTCTTAGGATGGAAACTAGAGTTATACATGTCATCTATCCACATGTTTTTCTTTTCTAGAAAGGAGTGCCAGCCAAGTTCACAACAGATTACAGCAGGGAGGCAGACAGGGCAAGTCCCCATAATGCCAGTACCTCCGACAGGGTTTCTCTTTGTCCACCTTCAACAGACTCTCAAAGGCCCCAATGTCTCTCTCTGGATTTAAAAACAGGAACAGCTTCGGGGGTTGTCCAACCCTGGCAGTCTTAAATCAGATAGGGTAATGGATAAAAACAACATTTGAGCTAATGGGCTTCTCTTCCATGCCATCTCAGCTGGGGCTTTTCAACCTTCAGTGCCTGTGTGTACTACACCCTGGGGAATCTCGGTAAAATGTAGATCTTTAGGTCGGAGCTAGGACCTAAGATTTCGCATTTCTAATAAGCTCCCACGTGATGCTCGTGATATGGCCGGTCCACAATCCATACTTTGGTCATCAAGGACTTGACCATCCCAGCATTGGCATCTTATGGTTCCCATTGGTTGAGAGAAATCGGTAAATCCAACTTTGCCTGCTGGTGATCCAAAGGTAGACAACATTTAACCGGGTGGTAAAGGTCTCACTGCTGACCAGGACCTCTGTGACCTGAACACTTGGCAAAATGTGGGAGGAACAGGGAAAAGCAAGGCACTGACATACAGGAGGAGGATGTACCCACGGTTGCTCCAGAAGGTAGAGGGCCAAAAATAAAATACAACCACCCAGGAGCATAGGACATTATTTGCTGAAGCCTCTCCCCACAAAAAAAAACAGGCACCAAAACAGTTTCAGAAACAGAGCCAGAACAAAACTAAAAGAGTTTTTTATTTTCTTAACTACTTTCTCTTGCGATCCAAAATGTTGGGGAAAAGAGGAATAATTCTCTGGAGGGACATGTGATCACACTGTCAGTGCCTCTGTGGGTCACTGATGCTTCCTAAGGGCATTAGCAAACCTACGACTAGGCGCTGTCTGCATCCAACACTAGAAACGCAATTGTGCGAACAAATGAACAATGTACCGGGCAGATTAAGGCAATAGGCTACAGTAATGAGGCTCCGTCACTTATAATTCCCAATGCTTTATGGTTACAGGGCATACGTGAATGAAGTGTGCCTCGGGAGGATGCATTTACTTCCTAATGGAGCACTTACACCTGGATCTCCCTGAGTCTTTCTAAGATTCCCATTCATCCATGAGTGCCATTTGCACAAAATGGATAAGCGTGGCAGGTGTGTTCGGATGTCCCCACACCACAGGGCATCAATTTTAGAAGGGGTTGTAAACACCGACTCTAAGATCCACAGAGGACTCTGAGGCCCACAGTGACTTGTCCAAGCCCAGCTCCCAGTTAAGGTAATATCTACTAATTCAGAAAAGGAGAGGTGTTTGCGGAAAAATTGCCACCGCTCCAAACAGTTTGGATGTATGGATTCCGCTTGGCCCAAATTCAGAACTAATTTACCATTTGCATTCCCAATTTGCAAGCCTCAGGGAAAGAGAAAAAGGCCAAAGAGGGAAATCTTGGCAAAAACGTATACTTCCTCTGCTACTTGTAGAAAACCGCAGCTCCCTGAAAGAGGTGCAGAACCTTTGAATCCAGCTACAAATCACAGTCCCACCTTCAGGAGGGGGCAGGGTGCAAACCAAGGGCCTAACAACATGGTAGGTGAGGAGCTGACCTCTGACACCTACGTGGAAGAGATTGTGCTTTCACTGGAAGGATATTCTACTGTCCCAGGCTTCCTTTGCCAGAAGCAAAAACTTAGACCTGCCCACCTAGGCAAGAATCTAAGAATTAAAGTAGAGGAATGGATTATCATATATGCAAGGTCTGTAACTTCCTATAACTGTCAGGGTGACCTTTTAAAAAAGTTAATGCCATGAAAGGAAGAGACAAGAGAAAGACTTGGACTGAGAATCCATAAATGCTAGGGGAAGGAAAAGTGTTTTGGATGCCCTAACCTCCGCTATCAGAGATGTCTTAGGGAAGTGGATTTCCCCATCAAGATGCAGAGAAATGTGTTTATAGTGCTGGCTTGAAGAAAAACCAACAGCGATAAAATCTGCCCGAAAAGCTTGCACACGATTTAACAGCAATCCTTTTGCGCGGACTGGGCCAACCCCTAAAAGAGAACCATTTTCAAAATGCTAAATTCCAGTTCTTGGCCACCATTGTCCGTTGTCCTTCCAATTCTTCCCTGGCCCTTATACCTGCTCTTCAGGCTCACTGATTCTATACTCCTTCGCCCTCCACCCCCTCCCACCCCCTCCCAAACCTCCCAGGTTTGCCTTCTTGCTCTGGAAGGGCTAATAGACTTATAGAGAATCCCTTCCCAATCCCTCCCAACACTGACATTGTCCTAGCTCCTTCTCTTCCAGCCTCACCAACACCCATGGCCAGTCTTGGGTCAACCAAAACTTTCTATCCAAAATATGCTTTTACTTGTATGCTGCTGAGCACTGCTTGAGAAAGACGCCAGGCAGGGTCTTCAGATTCTCCTGGAATCTCAGTGTCCCGTACCATAACAACCCTCTCCCATGTCCCACCCAAAGCTATTCCACACCTTCACCAGTCATTGTATTCCCAACTTCCTGCCCTCAGCGGACACTCTTGCCTCCTCCTTCAATGAGGAAAATAAAGCCCTCAAAACAGTCAGGCATAGATGCCCTGTGCCAATGAAAATATGCAAATCTGCTTCCATCTTTACTCCATCTCCCTCAGAGAATGTGATCTCATCTCCGGTGCAAGGCATTCTCACCACCAGTGCCCTGTGTTTATCCCCCCTCCCCTCCTCCTGACCCAAGATGCTGTCCCACCCCAGTGCTTTCTCTCTCATCCGTGTTCTCAGCCTCTCTCACCAGGTTGCCTTTGTACAGCTTTAAATTGCACCCCAGTGTGCGCTCCACTTGTGGAGAAAGTAAAGGTCTCCACTGATATACTTTCCATCTTCTCGTGCACCTGCACCATCTTCCCTGCCAAGCTGCTCCAAGAAACTAATGGCATTCGCTCCCTTTGCTGCCTTCTTCAGCTCCCTGCACCAAACTCCTCTCTCCTCCACTGCTGAAAAATGCCCCGGCAGCCCTGGCTGGCGTGGCTCAGTGGATTGAGTGCCAGCCTGTGAACCAAAGGGTCCCAGTTAGATTCCCAGTCAGGGCACATTCCCAGTCAGGATTGAGCCTGGGTTGCGGGCCAGGTCCCCAGTGAGAGCTGTGCAAGTGGCAACCACACGTTGATGTTTCTCACCCTCTCTTCCCCCTGCCCTCCCTTCTCTCTAAAAAATAAATACATAAAATATTCTTTTAATGCCTTGGCAAAGGTTTGATCACCTAAACAACAAACCCAGGTTCAAGAGACACCTTTCAGACCTTGTGTGAATGTTCTACCAATCCTTTTTCAAAAATCCTGGGCTGTCTTCTAGCCCTGGCTCTGGCTGCTGTGACCCCAGTCTGGTGCTTCTCCCCCCAGCCCTGCTCCGTAACTTCTGTTGGTTTCGCTTTTTTCCTGTGGCAGGCCCCAAGTTTTAGTCTTTTCACGCTACATGCTCAGGTAAGAGGCCTCTTATCCACACTCACGGCCTTATCTCATACATGGAGAACCCAGAGTAACCAAGTCGTTTTCTAGCCATTTCCTGGTCCAAATTTTCTAAAGAATCCACAGGCACTTCGTCTTCTGAGTCATTCTTCCTTTCCCACAACTTCCAGGTCACAGAGAGAGAAAGAGGCCCACTCAGTCTAGGCGCCTTCATACAGGAACGTTTCCTTTGAGTTAAAAGTGCTGAAGACTCGAGAGAGGAGGAAAGTGTCCACAGAATCAGGAAAGAATGGGATTATGGAGGGCAAAGTAGAGGGCTCAGCTTTGGAAAGAGCAGCTGTTCTTCTGAGAAAGACAACTTAGTATTTATTGAGTGCCTATGGGTGCCGACAAGTACTGAGCACCTGGCCTATAGAGTAGCTCAGTTTATCCTGGCAGTAAGCGTATGAGATAAGGCTTATCATTCCTGAGGTACAGAGGAGGAAATACATGTCAAACAAGGTTAATTAATTTGCTCAAAGCCACAAAGCTACTAAGTGCCCAAGTCAAAACCCAATCTCAAACCAGCACCCACCAAAGTTATTGTCTCTGTCATGTGAGAGAAATAAAACAAAGACCTTGGAGAGAAAGGAAATGGCCATGTGGAGAGAAGGGAAACTGAGAAGTCTCACAAGCTTCTGAATGTGAACATGAATAGAAAGAAAAAGAAATGCTCACAACATTTAATAAACTTGAAAGCTTGGCAAAATATTTCCTTATGTCTTCCCATCACCCACCCAATGCCTTTATCCGTAAAATCCAGTAATCATCTGGCTCAATAATATTTCCCTTCCAACTGACGTTTTTGAAATGTGTATCTATTAACTCTCATTTGTGGTCTTTTCCTTGTCATTGTATTGAATTTTGAGTGGAAAATTAAGGAGGAAACGGAGATTCTTCATACCTCCATCTGATTTTTGACCGTCTTTCCTCTCCCACTCTCACCCTCCCTTTCCCACCACCTGTCAGACAATGGCCTTTTGTACACTTTATATTGTTTTTGCTCTTGGCAGCCAGCCTGGGCATTCAGCACTCACAACAGATACTCTCTGGGAAACTTGCGTACATTTTCTTGAGGCTTAATCTTGGTTACTCCCTTTCATCCACATCACTGTCATTTTAAAGGAAAAAATCCAACCATTTCTATCATTTGATTGGAGTCATATGGGAAGATGGGGG
>PVKU01006533.1:0-13360 GCA_004027475.1 Anoura caudifer
TGGAAGTCTATTTCCTTTGCCAGATTGGGGAAGTTCTCCTTTATTATTTGTTCAAATAAGTTTTCCACTTGTTGCTCTTCTTCTTCCCCTTCTGGTACCCCTATAATTCAGATGTTGGGATGTTTAAAGATGTCCTGGAGGTTCCTAAGCCTCTCCTCATTTTTTTGAATTCTTGTTTCTTCCTTCTTTTCTGTTTGGTTCTTTCTTTCTTCCTTCTGGTCCATTCCATTGATTTGAGTCCCAGTTTTCCTCCTATCACTATTGGTTCCCAGTGTGTTTTCCTTCATTTCACTTATTGTAGCCTTCATTTGTTCATCTAATTTGTGAGCAAAATCAACCAATTCTGTGAGCATCCTGATCACCAGTGATTTGAACTGTGCATCTGACAGGTTGGCTATCTCTTGATTGCTTAGATGAATTGGCTCTGGGGCTTTGATTTGTTCTCCCATTTGAGCCATTTTGGGTTTTTATTTTTGGTCTGGTTGCGGCTATTACATAGTGAGGGGCGGAGCCTTAGGTATTCCCCAGGGTGGGGCAGCCCAATGGCTGGGTTGTGACACAGTATGTGGGGGCGGGGTCTGAGAGGGAACAATGGCACTTGCTCCACTCTCTCTCAGATTCCAGTCCCTTCCACCACTTCCCCTTCATCTGGATGATTTGCGTGTGAATGTGGGACCACCTGGTCAGCCAGCCGCATTGCAGGGCCTCACTTGGTCTGCACCATTGCCACCCCATGGTGGGGTCCACTAGCCGCTGCCTGTGTGCCTGGGGTCTGCTAGCTGCTGCCTGCATGCCTGGGATCTTTCAGCTGCTGCTGCCTGCCCGACTGGTTCCACCAACCTCCACTTTTTCCTGCCATGATTCCACCCCTCTTACTGGTCTGGATGAATGGTTGTTGGACTTCCATATGGTTCAATTTTCTATCAGTTCTGATTGTTTTCTTGTTTCTAAATTTTTGCTGTCCTTAATTTTGGTTGTGCGAGGAGGCACAGTGTGTCCACCTACACCTCCATTGTGGCTGGCAGTCACCCAACACTTTCAAATGATGCCAAGAGGCTGGGGTGGGTGAGAACTTAGAAGAGGCATCACATTTTACCAGTAATTGATTAATACCCCCGAGGAAACATTTCAGTTTAGCAGGGGTAAACTCTCAATGACACAGGGTTGAGAAATAAATGGGAGAAATGGATGAGAAAGGTGGGGGTTGGGGAATAGGGTAGAGGAAAAGGGTTGGGAATTCCATAATGGCAGTAAAATCAGATCACCTTTTTTCCCCCTTAAGAGAAATTGTGATTCCAGCACATTTCTATGTTGAAAAGAAGTCAAAAGACAGAAAAAATACATCAGATGGGTAACAACTAAGAAACTAAGTTAAAAGAAGCAGTAATAGAGGATAAAGAATGAAGCTTTGGAGAGGAGAAAATATATTTCCTTATTTAAGACAACAGGAAGAAAATGGCTGTGATGAGCTTGGGAAAATGTCATGTAGAAGAGAGAACGATAGCTAGTGGAAACTCCATCAAATGATATGGAACTCCCAATGTAGACGACAAAGTCATGTACTACATGAAGGGTAGGTGAAGGAACTTAAGTGTGGAAAGAATTTGCAACCACTGCGAGAAGTTAATTAAGTTTATCACAATAATTTTGGAGCCGCTCTGAGGCTAGAAAGCATAAGTTGGTGGTGGACTCAGTCAATAGCCACTCGTAGCCCAAGATAAGGAATGGCAAAAACCAAAACTGTGTTTGCCCAGCTCTATAGAAGGTCAAGGAACAAGGGAATCTAGGCTGCTGGTAAGTCTGACTGAGTTAAGGGAGCACGGTGGTCTCACGTCTGAGCTTGCTATCAGGGACCTGTCCTACTGTGGACATGGCATAGTGTCGGATCTAGCACTTCAGGGGTATTCAATAAAGATCTCTTTCTCAGAATAAAAAGCCACTCTTTAACTTTTATGATGGACTCTTTCATCTTATTTCAGCTCTGAAACACAAAAATCACTTTCCTCTCTTCCCACATTTGTTCTGGCAGAACAAGATGTTTTTGGGAATCACTCCTCTGGAGAGATAGGGCAGTGACGGCAATGAGAAAAATGAGAAGTAGAAATTCAAGAAAAATACATGAATGCATTTGCATTAGCATTTGGAGGAAGGAACTGAACTGGGGGTGTTCAGTGTGCGTGTACATGCATGTGTGTTTAAGCACAAGAGCTGGTGGTTTGAGATGAGGAAGTGCATGAGTCATACGGCAGGGGAGGCTGCGTAAAGAAAGAGGTGGTGGGCAAGGAGAGCTGGGCAGTATGTGGTGTGACAAACCGTCCTAGTTTGTCCAGGGTGGAAAGTGGACGTGGGACTTCAAGTGCTAAAATGAGAAAGTTTTAGGAAGATTGGGATGATTGGCCACCCTAGCAGTGTGGGTGGCCAAATATATTTGTCCAAGTTTCCCTCTAAGTGGAGGAGTTTCAGAACTCCTGGAGACTTTGTGGAAGATGGCATCCCAGGAAATCCTCTGGGAAGAACCATTTGACTTATATTGGCAGACTAAGACGTATTCCCTCCACGGACTATACATGTTTCTAAATTGAGCTTCTTGGAAGATTTCTAAAACTTCCAAGTTATCGATCTGAAGCTAAAAGTGTGAAGTTGCCCTTTGTGATACACTAGCCTATGGCCCCAATCATAAACATAGCATTTGTGTTAGGGCCTGAAAGTGTCGCTTAAGGATCCTTACCAGCTTTCTTGCAGTACAGTAAATGGATTCTCTTTTTCTGCCCACCCTCCCTGAGCTGCGAACACTGTGGTGAGGACCATCTACTGCCTCCAATGTTAAGTACAAGGTGAGACATCTGCATGTTTCAAAGGCCAAAGAAAGCATAAACCCTTATTAGCCTGCTGAATAAAATGCATAAACATAGCAAGAACACCGTAGCCAAAATATGACGGAGAAGAGACACGTATGTGACAGGAACAAAATTGTCTTTAATTTGCAAATTCACTTTGGATCCTAAAGTCCTGGAGTGAATGGAGCTTCATCTTGGATATTCCTTAACAGTAGTCAGTGAATTCAATAACATTAATGATTCACAGGTAGTAGGGTAGGTGAATGAGAAGAGGGGACCAGCGTGCTCAAAACGTCTCTCAGGGATACAGAACCTGCAGACAGCAGTTGAGGAAGTGGTGGTGGGAAAAACAAACACAGAAACCCTGAGGGAAGAAAAAGGTGGGAACACCCAGCCTTCTGAGCTGACTGCCGCTCTCTCTCATGCACCTTCACCTTCGGTATGAATGACTTAGCACTTTGTTCAAATTCTTGCTCCTACCAGTGGGTCTCAAGTTTGACTGCACATTGAAGTCACCTGGGGAGCCCTCTAAAAAGCTGTTGCCTGGTCCAGTCCCAGAGATTCCGATTTAATTGCTCTGGTTTTAGTTTTGGCCTTGGGCTGCTTCTGTGCAGCTAAGATTGATAACCATTGTGCCCTCGATCAGGAAAGGAGGAGGAATGGCCCGGGTCCATAGTTTTCAATCTGTGTGAGCCTGAGAATCACCTGGAAATCTTGGTCAACTGTTTGCTGCAGCTCATCCTCAGAGGTTCTGATTCAGGAGGTCAGGAAGTGGCCGGAAGAAATGCAGTTCTGCGTTTCTAACGAGCTCCTAGGTGATGCTGATGTGGGTGGTCTGAGGACCACTTTTTGAGGACCACTGTTCTGGGGGGATCCTATGTTACTGTGTCCTGAGCCAATTAAGCCACTCAGCATTCTCTGTTTACCCCCTAGAGCTGAGAGATCTCTGTGGACCCTCATTTACTTTACATGTGCTTGGAGGATACCTCCCTCATGATTCGTCCCATTCCCTTAAACCAACTGAAGGGAGGCAGCCTCTCTGTTTCCAGCCTGGAGGTATAAAGGTTTTATTCTTTGTTGTTCTTCTTGATTTGGGGGAAGCCATTTAATTACCATACTGAGTGTCAGCTAAGCCCAAGGAACTTAGTGTCCTGGGCATATGCGAGCCATCTGCACGGAGGGAGTCCCTTGGACCTATTGGTACCCAAGCTAGCCAGTCGGCCTTTCCTCTGTGCACAACCTCCACTCTGACTTGGAGCCTCCCTCTGTGCTCTGGACCTGCCCTTCTGCGACAGGCAGGACTCACAGTGCATTTGGAACCCTGCCCTGAAAAGGCCCATTATGCTCAGAGAACTGTGGTGGCCCAAGTAATGGTGATAAATCATAGGTACCGATTGTGGGGCACTCTGCCAGAGTCTGTGCTGGCACTTCACGGACGTCATTTAACTTAGCCCTCACCTGACTCCAAAGTCCACCCTCTGCTACTTGGCCATAGGATAGAAGAGTGTGGAGGAAAGAACACTAGTCCCCTGGCTGGTAAATGGCTGGGTTTTTATCCCAGATGCCACTGAGTGGACAGGTAGCCTTAGACAGGTTCCTGGCCGCACCCCACCCCACAGTGCTTAAGTCCTCAGACCTTTATCTATGATGTAAGGGGGCTTGGCCAGCTGGCTAAGCCCCCTTCCCACACTGACTATCTGCCAGTCGAGCTGAGAGAATGCAGCCATGTTCCCTTCCTGGGACTTAGCCCTGCCTGGGGACCACATCATATACTTGGCAGACCTGTTTCCAGGGAGAGCACTTTCCAAAGGTCCAGCTGCGTTGCTGTGGCGCCACTCAGCCAAGGTGGCTGGAGGTTATGTCAACCTCCCTGAGAGCCCCTTGATGGCAGTTTTTATCCCAGTTGTAAAATGACCCTTCTCTGGTGAAACTTTGAGTTCAATTGTCTGGGACAATACCTGATGAAAAGCTGATTACCTGACACCTGATGGAGAGGTGGCCTGAAATCAGACACACTCTAGCACACGCCTCTCCACTCCTTGTCTATCAGCCCTAGAGCGACAGCCCAAGGGACGCCTTCCCTGGAAGAGCCAGGTGGAGAGCAGCATGCTCCAGGCGCTGAGCTCAGCTGGGCAGCCCTCCCCACCGCCCAGGCCAGCAGAGCAGGTTGGCTGATGGAGGGTGCACTCGCAAATTTTTATTATGCTAGTTACTAGTATTATGGCTATTATCACTAATAATATACAGCATGCTGCACTACTTTCCCCCAAGAAAACAACATTTGACTTGAAATTAGGAACCTTACATTGGAATAGACCCTTTTTTCCCAATGGGCACCATTCCTCCCCTATAATGTGGGAGGGAGGGGCAAGGTGGGCCCCTGATCTTCCAGGCCCTTTCTGCTCTATACTTCTGTCATTCTCTGTGAGACTTCTCTAGCAGACCAGAGAGAAAGGAGATTCAAACAGGGAAACAGAACCCAGGGTGGGAGGGGGCCAGGAAAGCTGCTTCCTGAACAGTAAAATAATGTAGAGGTTTGTTGTCATTATTGTTGACCCTTTATTTATGTATTTATTTTTAAAACTGTGGTAAAATGCTCATAACGGAACATTTACCATGGTAACCAACCATTGTTAAATGTACAGTCAGTGGCACTGAGTGCGTTCACATTGCCGTGTTATTACCACCACCAGCCACCTCCGGAACTCTTGACCTATAAAGACATGGTGAGAGGGTTAGCAGAGCGCTGAAAAGTAACATTTCAAAAACCAATGGTATTTTGAATTTTTAATTTCCTTTGTAGGGATTTAAGGCATTTTGCAAACATTATCTTCCTTGTTCTCACAATGACCTTGTAAGAAGCAGAGCGAGCAGAGAAGTGGGAGGACCAGACAGAAAGAAAGAAAAAGAGGGGGACATAGCACCTTTGCTCAGTTTCACAACATCCGATGATTCACTCAGTGACTCGTTGGAGGGTCTCACCGTTTTTAGGCTGCTGATGATCTTAGAACTTGACTTTCAGTCCAATTTTCAGTTTCTAAGACTGACTATAGCATCAGCCGAAGGGGGGAATATGTGTTTCAATTAGTTACAGCACAGTGTGGGCTCTCCATGCCTTGTGACAAGGCTTCCTCCTGGCCACATTGCTGAGATGGGCGTGTCGGGCTGGGAGTGGGGTCAGGGAAGGCTGCTATGGCAGAGGCCCTGAGGGTACATCACTCTGCGGTTCTGTCATCTCTGGGAAACTGCTAACAAAGGGCTGGGACTGAAAGGCTGACTGGTTCAGGTGTAGAAGGGAACACTGCCAAGTGCAGACGGCTTCATGACCTGGGAACTAAAGCTACCAGGCTCCCGTGTACGCATGTGCACGTGTGTGTGTGAGAGAGAGCAAACTACGTAGAATTCAGATATACTGTAAAAGAAAAAAGTGTGTCATTTTTTCTTGGTTGTGGATGAAGGGTCAGATGAAGTTAGTAATCACAGTTAGTATGCTTTTTATTTATTTTGTTCAATTTAGTGAACCTTTAAAAAAATATCCCTTGTTGGAGAAGAAAATTGTGTTCGTATCAAGTTGTGATTTGATTAGATTCAGCTGGTTGGCCACTGGAAAATGTCCAGTGAATTTCCAGGAACAAGAAGATGTCAGTGTTCCTGGTGCAGTTTGAACCTCTAGCATCCAGGAACAATCATGTATAAGCAGTGATTAAAAGCCAGAAGTGAACCTAAGAAACAACCTGGCAATTAACACCAAGTTGAGTAGGATACTGTCACTTAGCCTGGAACATACCTATCATAGTACGTCAGGAGAAGATGCTGCTTCTGGGTGAACAGAGCATACAGTTATTACGTCCACTGGTCTCCACTCAACCAGATACATACATGTGCAGAAGGTGGTCAAAAGGTACAAACTTCCAGTTACCAAATAAAAAGGCGGTGTGTACACCATGTGCAGCGCAGTGACTACAGTTAATAATACCGCACTATATATCTGGAAGTTGCTAAGAGAGTCAGGCTAAAAAGTTATCATCACAAGAAAAAAAAACTGAAACTCTGTGTGGCCATAGATTTAACAGAATGATCGTGGTGATTCTTTTGCAATATCTGCACGTGTTGAATCATGTTATACACCTGAAATTAATATAATGTTAAATGTTAATCCTATCTCAATTTGAAAAAAAAAGTTGGTGTGTAGGAAGTACAATGAAGGGATCGATGAACTTGTTGGATGGTGTGTGAGGAACCAGGGAGGGCTTCTGGGAGAGATGACATCTAAGGTATGTGTGTGGGGACGTTTAATAAATCAGAATATTCCACACAGGAGGAGTTTAGGAGGATAGGTTAGAAGCACGGAAGGGAACGGGGAGCAATTAAAATGAAGGTCAGGCTCCCTACACAATCATTACAAAATAATTACCAAACAGAATGGGGTCACTGGCAATTGGTCCTGCCTGAAGGGAGGTGGCTACGAGTTGGCCACTGATCCTTAGAAGATAGCAGGAGGGTGAAACTGAATAATGGAAAGAAGGCAAATGACAAGAAAAAATAAGTGAGAAAAGTTGAATGGGAAAGGAGTAAAGAAAGGCAGAAAGCTTAAGAAACCACATATTATATCCCCAGGGAAGAACTGACATGGCCTGTAGCAGACAGAAAACCTCCTAACCCTCACTAGGATAAGATGGCAGCATTTGGCCGCATAGTCTACAAAGACTAGCTGCCAACTGGTCCCAATGGCTGCTGGAGCTGCACGCCAGGGCGAGGGCTCCTAGAGGGCTCCAAGGGGCAGCAACAAGGCCCATCCTCTGCCCCGTGTCTCTCACCTGCCCACCTCCCTCCCCCAAAGTAGTCATGACCCAGCTCTCTCCCAGAGTGGGAAGGGAGCCAAGAGTCCCAGATGGCAGAAATCCCACTGGAATCTGCATGCTACTGGGAGACCAGTTGTCTGTTTTCATCACCCCCTTCTCAGGTCTATCATAGCAGTTTGTCTTAGGACGTAAAACCACAGAAGCACAGAAGTTCAGTGTAAGCAAAGAGCGTAAGTATCACCTAATTAAATAGTGTTAGAACTGTTTTGATCATCTGCACTCAGCAATAAAAACATTTTAAGCATGTTGCCTCCATTTATGTATATTTATTTAGATTTAAATGGCATACTTATCCTTTTACACTAGTATGTTTATTTTACAACACACAAAAATTATATTTAAAAATTTAAAAATAAAGTTATAATATTTTATTCCTGTACACTAACAGATTATCTTTGTTCCTTCTGGGGTATGTGAAATCTATTTCGGAGACAGCTCATCAAATTCAGTCGGGTGTTTTAATCTCCTCTCTAATTCTCTTCCAAAAGGAAATCTAGCCTTTCCTTATACTTACAAGGACACCATTGCATCTTTGGAAACTTCTAGGAGTTCCCTGGTTGCTGCGTCCCAGATGGCCAAGAAACGTGCTTCTGTACAGAATCACACCTGGAGATCCGGCAGGAACTGGACACCTCTCTGGGCTGCAGAGGGCAGGAGCCTGGCTCCGCTTTGGGCGCTCCCCGCATCTCAGCACAGCCTGAGCCCTGAAGACAGCAGGAAGGACCTTTAAGAGTAAATATTATCATTGCCTCTGGTATGCAGAAAAGCCAGAGGTGCAGCATTTGCCCTTCCAGGTGGCAGACGAACAAAAATGAGAGCAGGGTAGGAGGAACTGGAGGGTGTCTGGGAAAAAAGAGATCAATAAAACCTCACCGCTGTGCAATATTTACTATAAACAGCCCAAGGTGGTTTGGGGTAGGGAAACTGTCAACACCGAACAGTTCTTTCTCAGTGGCTGTGGGAGCAGGTGTTCCAGAGGACGGATAAAGATGCAGCCGCGGCGGGATCCTTGATCAGGCCCGGATGGCGGGGAAAGTCACTGAACGCCTCTGTGGCCAGCAGCCAGGGCCCCTGCCACTTCGTAAACACACGTTTGGAGATCCTGTGTTGCCAATGTGTAAATACTTTCCGACCATAGACTGTTTCCTCAATTCGTCAGCAGTTTTCCAAAACACACAAATGTTAGTGGTGGAATTGGTTTGGGGCCAAGAATCCTTAACTGACAAAGAATGCAGAAAGGCCTGAGTAAGATAAAAAACAAAATGCAGGCCTATCTTTGCTCTAAGCCATCTCAGGATGCTCAGAGAACTGGCTGGAAATGCTTATCTGTGCAGCTGTTTGCAAAACGGTTTGAGAGAGGTTCCCAGCTAAGCCGGTGGGGGATGGAGGAACTTTTTGGCAATTTGGGGTAAACTTTCTCCGTCTTCCCTTCCTGTGCTCCATCGGCTTTTGAATGACTAACCTGGGTCCTGAGGCCAGATTTAAAATTACTGTGACTTTTAATTTGACCTCTTACTGATAACAGAAGAGCGATATTCTCTCTAGGGTGAGTGCCCCATGTTGGAAGCTGCACAGGGCTTGGGGGAAAGGCAGAGTCTTCAAAGTCCAGGGAAAGAGGGCACAACTCAAAGGGAAAACTCTTTGGGTGTTAGTTGGGGGATTAGATTTTGGGGAGCTGTTGTTTTGCGCCTGCCTGGAAAGCATTTCCAAACTACCTAATTCCAGAAGCAGGTCTGGCTGCCCTGGTTACAGGGTGTGTGTTCCAGGTCTGGATAATCACTATATCCCATTTTTCCTGATGATAGTGATTGGTTTAAGGTTAGGACTATGACCCAAATGGACCTTTCTGAGTTCCGCCGTATAAACATGAAGTAAGCTTCCATGGTTGCTAAATGGGAGAGTATGTATTTGAGGCTCTTCTACACCATGTTATTTCCTGCCCTATGGAGATTAGGATGAACTCAAGAGACAGGCAGAGATGAGCGATGGAGAGTGTAGAGTCAACCACACGGCGTCCATCAGCGAGCCTTTCATCTCCACTGTTGAAATAGGGCCAGATCCTCATGGTGTGGTGAGGCCTCACCATCTCCACCATGACGACCGAAGTCCAAACAGCGTAGCGTCCCCCCTGGAAAATTCCAGTAGCCTTTTACCTGCCCTGTCCCTGCTTTGCCTCCCCATAGTTGATTTCCCATATAGCAAAGAGGTCATTTCATTGTTTGCTTGCACATTTTCAAAACATTTATTACAGCCTGTCAGTCCTCTGCTCAAACCCTCCAGAGGATTTCCATTTCCCTGAGAGCAAAAGCCAAAGTCTTACAAAGGTTTACCCTGTAGCCCATTGCCATGATCCTCGGAGCCCATCTTTGCTCTCCGGAGCAATTCTTAATCTTCTGACACAGGGTACACTACCAGGGTGGGTGTAAGTAGGTTTACAGTTGTTCATATGGAAAAATATCTAGCACAAGAATACATAGCAATGTAAGAATAAACTGTGTTTTGTGTACTCACAACTGTAAACTTATTTCTGCCCACCCTGTACATAGTTATCTCTCCGTGTTTTGTTGTGTTCATCGCTGTACCCAGTGGACCCTGGAGCACAGCAAACTACTGTGAATCCCGATGCTGGCCTCTGAGGTACTGGTTCCCTCAACTCTCTCCTCCATTCTGTTGGCTGTCCCCAAGGCCTTTCCAGCTACCCGTGCCTGCAAATTCCTTCTTATGCATAAGCTAGTTTGAGTTGTGTCTGAGTGATGCAAAGTTGGGGCACACCTATAAATCTCCAAAGATGAAATGTATCAATCTTCCCTAGGCTTCTGATGTTGGTTCAACCCAAGGGCTCTGAAGATGCCAATAGTTGAACCTCCCGAATCTTAGAGCTCATTAGTATTTGTCATAATATTGTTTATGCTTAAATTGGGTGCTCTTAAAATTTCTGTTAGCTCTTAAGCCTGAGTCTTGGTATGTCTTAGGGTCAGTGTTCTCCTATAGGAATTTATGTCTGAAATCAAACTTAATTCAGTAAGCAAATGGAGTTCAACTTAGAAAACTTTTGTATATAGCCAAATTTCAGGTGGGTAACTCTTTTATAAAATGAGAAACAGTGTGGTGTTAAGATTCCATCTCTTTATCATCTGGATGGTATAGGGCTCAAATTGGATGATGACAATGAAACATCCAAGAATCATCTGTTTTTTTAGCAATAGTTATGCTCTCCATTACTTCCTGTAGGTCACAGACCACTGGTTTTCCATCCTTGCTGTATATTAGAATCTCCTGCACTAGCTCTAACCTTCCCATGTGGAAGATGAAGGCAAGGATTTCACTGCTCATATGCGTCATGCTTCTGATGCTATCACAGCAGATTATCTTAACTGGATTACACAAATACTGCTTATGGCTGAGTTATATAGTATTCTCCCTACATGGTTAGTCTTTCCTTCCTTAAACAACTCCATTCTTGTTTCTGGTCGTAATGTCTGTTGTTATCTCTATGAGAATAATAATAATGTTTTTTCATTCTTTGTTTTTGACAAGGGTGGGGAGTAATTCTCACGTTCTTTCAGGGTTTCTGTTTACTCCAAGTCATTTCTTTCTGTCTGTTCTGAAATCTCTGTTCTTATCTGAGACTTGCCTCAGGGGTCTGTTGATGCTTGCTTGCCTGTTTGCTCCTAGCATTGGAGGGGGACTAAAAATCAGACTAGGAACCAGACTGCAGAGGACTTAAGTTAGAGTGTTCGATCATCATCCTCATAAAGGGGTCAGAGCTCTTACCACCTCCATTAGATGAGAGGCCATCATCTATCTTCACGCTCTGGAGTATGTGTGTGATACCTTCGCAATGCTTGTTTCATTGACTTTTTCAACCTTGTTAGGTCATGCATTCGGTCTTCGGACACCCGGAGCACAGATAAAGAATGACACCCACACAGTATGGTCCTAAGCCAGGACCACATCACAGGTCGTCTGACTTCTGAACCAGGCCATTTCCATGTTTTCGTATGTGTTCTGGCTTAGACTGAGGGGACCACCTGCCACTAGGAAGAATGATATTCTCAGGTCCACCAGAGATGATGGGAGACCATGATTCTGTTTACTGCCTTGGTTCAAAGTTCAGGTTCACTGCCTAAGTCTACAAAGAAGACAAACTGAAGAGGGAAGCCTGATATAAGACTCTTTTAGTTCATTCTGGCCTCTCTTTATCTGATCTGTTAAGGCTGCTTAACTAAGGAGCTACGCAATATACTAAAAGGCACAGGAACCCTTAGGCAATGGTAGAATGAGTGAAACAAGGGATTTTGTTCCCAGGCTGCAGGAGAAAAAGGCTGTAATAGGTCCACAGGATGGCCTTTGGAAGCCAAATATACTGAAGCTCTTTAGTTTCAGCTAATTGTGGAAATGGGGGCAGCCCCAGAAATTTTTGTCATCCATGGCTTAGGGACACACATTTTAAAAGTAATCTGTGCAGTTGCTCTTTCAAAATAGAAAGACCCGGCCAGCTCTAGCTAGTACACATTCCTGTACTGACCTCCTCGTGTGACTTAGGAACATTGGCAAAGTCCACAGCTCTCTGGCCAAGAAAATAAAAAGAGACTGAATGATATAAAGAAATCCAAATGTGAATGAATGGACTAGGTTTGATAAGGTGCAGTCAGAAAACTGCTTTATTTTGTCCAGTTTGGTGCAGGCAAACCTGCTGTCATTCCATAGGGAGCTCATCCCCCAGTGCTGGGGACAGACTCAGGCAGATCCGAGGACTCTGTCACTGGTGGTAGTGAAAAGTCCTCCAGGTTCTGAAAGTCCCAAAACAAGTCTCATTTCAGACAGCATTTCCACAATTAAAATGGCATCCAGTGTAGGCCTCAAAACCGTACACCTCATCCAGAGGTAAAGCCTGTCTTCTGCAGTTTTGAGTCTACCTGGGGCTCAAGGTCTCACCCTGGGATTCTTTTTTCCTCTCCTTTTTCTGCCTCATGACACAGCCTCTGGCTTCTCTGGGGCTGAAGTCATGGCCAGGGAGGTGTGAGAGGGGACCAGAGGCCTTTTTTGAGGAACACAGACAGTAGGTCAAACATGGGGGTGACAAGGACCACTTCTGCTTCTCTCTCTTTGGGGCACTTTCTGATCATGGGACTTGTGGTGAGAGCTAGGCCATTCCTCTCACCACTCCTGATGACAGTTCCTCCCTTGACCCCCGCATTGGCCTCTCTGCTTGGCCGATGGGGTCTTCCATGGCCCGCAGGCAGTGTGGGAGCCTCTCCTCACTCACACTCATCATGGTCCCAGTGCTGTGTCCCTCCGCTCCTCCTGCTCAGGCTGGTGCCTCTCACACTAGAGGGGCATCCGTCATGTCTCAAAGTCTTCACCCTGTGCTGCTCTGTTCCCACAGTGCCTTGTGTGACCTAGAGGAGGACCAGGGCTTTTGCCTTCTCCGCGGGGGTGGGAGGAAAGGAGCAGTGTTCTGAGGGCCCTCCTGGTCTCTTCAGCACCTAACTACCTAACTCTGTGTCTTTAGAAGGATGATGGTGTTTGACCCTTCCTTCCTTCCCGCCCTCCCTTCCTTCCTTCCTTCCTTCTTTTTTCTTTCTTTCTTTTCTTTCTTTCTTTTCTTTTTTTCTTTCTTTCTCTCTTTCTCTTCCTTCCTTCCTTCCTTCCTTTCTC
>PVKU01006533.1:13460-102254 GCA_004027475.1 Anoura caudifer
CTTTCTTTCTTTCTTTCTTTCTTTCTTTCTTTCTTTCTTTCTTTCTTTCTTTTTCTTTCTCTTTTGACTCCCTTGAGTGCTTTATTTTGAGTCCTGCTTTGGACTTCTTGTTTATTTGCTGTTGCCTGGGACAGAGCTTCAGCGGGGCTTTCCTGCAAGGGCTTTGTCACTTCCTCACCTCTATAATTCTGTCTTTGATAGTCTCCAAAGACAGGCCCACAGACAGGCCCACAGACAGGCCTCCCATTCTCATGTGGCATCCTGGACCCAGTTATACTTACAAATACCTGCCTATTCATGTCTGTTTCTTTCCTTGAGAAGCTTAATCTTAACTTTTCCCCAAGGGAGCTCCCAGAGGCTACGTGGAACAGTGTGCCCCCACAGTGGAGGGAGGAGGACTCCTTTGCCAGAGATAAGAGATGTGATTGACACTTTGATACTCAACTGACTCCCAGTCCCCGCCTCCTTACTGTTGACCCACAGAAATTTAAGATTGATACTAGAGCTAGAGTTTTTGGAGGCCAAGCCCCAGAATGTACAGGTGAGAACCTGAGACCTGCTGAGTTCCTGGGTTGGGAGGCAAAATGTCCAGCCAGTCACTCCATGCTGGCACACTCTGCCACCCTCTTCTCCTCCCCTCCCCGCTGCTTATTTCCTGGTCCTTGAGGAGGAAGGGAATGGGGGAGGCCAGAGCATTATTTGATCACTCAACAAACAGTTGTTAGGAAGCTCCCACATGCTTGGTCTCTTTCTAGGTGCTAGAGTTATGAACACCAACCAAACGGTCCCCAACTAACAGAACTCAGTCTGGTGAGACACATACTCCCCTCAAATCCCCCTTTCAAGTAGAGACTTAGGTGAAGTCCACATAACAGAGATGAGCAGGACTGTGATTGCAGCCAATGCCTGGGGAGGTGGTCTGGGGAGAGGGGCAGAGACTAGGTAACCGGGGGCCCCTCGAACTCTGTACCTGTCACCTTGACTGTACCCGGGATGTCCAGATACCCTAAGACTCAATGGTATCTCAGTTTGAAAAACACTTCATTAGAACCCAGCTGGATGCAAGAGCCACAGGTCTTGACTCTGGGGACATTCAGCTTGGTTTCTAATCCTGACTTTGCTGCTTTCAAGGTGTAGGCTATTATTCAAATTACTTCAGCCCTCTATGTCTAGATATCTCCATCAACAAAATTGGGATAATACTGAATTCTAATGGTTCCTAGTTCCTTGGCTGTTGAAAAGATTATGTGAGCTAACTCATTCACAACAGTGCCTGACACAGAGTCAGCATTCAAGAGCTGTCAGATAATATATATGTTCATGAATTACCTTTCAACTCTCCACTGTCCTCCACAGCTGACCTCATTCTTCAATCAGGGTAGAAGGTGTCAGCAGAATGTACTTGAAAGTTTAGGAAAATTCTACTTGACTTCAAAGCACTTTGATGAATGATCATATAAGTCCTGCCTTCTAATGGACATTACTAAAGTTTCAACAACCCTGAATATCAATTGGAGCAAAACTTGGTCAAGAGGAACAGAAGGGAAACCATGTGAGGCCTCATCTCCCTCTCCCAGGGAATGAACTTCTCTTTGCAAGTCAACAATCAAAGAGAACAGAGGGAAGTCACTGGCATAGGAAGGAGGTTTTCCTGCTTGCTGAACTCTTAGCCAAGATCCAGCAAATGCAAGAATGACAAGGGCTGAAGTGGCCTACAACAACCCAGAGAGGCACTGCACCTTTGGAATGGGGCAGGAGTTGGGGAAGAAGGTGGGAAGGAATGGGAAGAAAGACAGGCTTGCACAAATTCTGGGAATGAAAAGCTACAGGACCTTCTTACTATTGCTTATCTTGTAATACTGAGCTGTTCTGTTGCTCAGAGCGCTGGAGACCTGCATCCTGGACAGTATCAAGCAGATGTGGGCTGAAGGGCCTGCAGATGACTCTGGAAGGAGCTTCAGCTGGTGGCAGATGCAGCTGAGGCTGGTAGCCACCTGTGCCCTCGTGCCAGCGATAAGCACCTGGCCTATCTTCCTTCACTCAGCCCACCATTTACATCTGCAAAGCCCTAGGGGCTCCAGATCAAGTTTCTAAGCAAGGCTGATATCAAACCCAAGGAAGGCTACTGCTCCCTTTCTGTTCACATTTTAACCAGCAGTGTGGCCACCTTCCCTGAGCTGCTGAGACCAAGATTGTGAGGACTGGGGGATGAGCTGAATTCTTCCATGGGTGTCCTAGCCTGATTTGGGAGCCCAGCCAGTGGGAGGAGGGAAGGAGAGGAGGGCTGTCAAATCCTCCACTCTGCTGGAAAATGACCCAGTGCTTCCTGGGAGAGGGTCCATTTCATATCTAAATAAACAAGCAAATAAGCCAAACACAAAACAAAACAGAAAACGGTGGAGCAGCTGTTAGAGATGAACCAACAAAAAGAATGATTTATGTATTGGATATCAACAATATCCCAGGCATTAGATCTAAAGATTTATATACATTCTCTTTTTCTTCTTCTTCTCAGCGATGGTGCTTCAAAGTTGAGATTATCATCTTCACTTTACAGCTGACAAAACCCAGGCCCTCTGAATTCGATCCCTTGCCCAAGGTCAAGTAGCTAGATTCAAACCCAAGTCTGTCCTACTGCAAAGAAAGGTTTTTTCTATCATCCAAGTGGTTCCCCATGCTGCTGTCGGACTGGTGTTGGGGAGCTGCTTAAGGCTACGCAGGTCTGGTCCCATGTCTGAAAACTCTGAACCCTGAGGCAAGGCTGGGGAATCTGCCTCAGCAGATATTTCTGAAGCCCTGCTGGTGATTTGGATGCTCAACAGGGCCAGAGACCAGACCCCTACACCACACTGCCCCTCCCAGCAGCATTTCTGTAACTTAGAGCAGCACTAGTGGTAGTTAAGGGCCTTGCACCTGAGGGAATCCCATGCACCACACCATAATTCCCTTGGATCCCAAATGTGCCTTGGAACGACCTTGGGGCCACCTAGTCTACCTGCTTCCTACTGGGTTCCTTGTGCAGCTGCTGTAAATGTGGGGTCTGGCCTCTCTATCAACTCAGTCAGGATTTCTCCATTTAGCAAACACTTCTGTGGCAGTAACTGTGTCTAACAACACTTTAAGTGCTTCAACGTGCAATTGATTCCCATCATTTGCAGTAGTCACAGCCTGTAAAGTCTCAGCGAACACTGAATAAGTGAACACCCCAGGACTGCTCCCAGGGAGGATTCAGGGTTAGGTTCCTGTGAGCCTCTGGTCACGCTTTCCTCAGCCGATCAGCACAAAACTTGTTTCTGTGTGTTTCTGTTTGAAGACACATTGTTTAGTAGACAGGGTTGACTCATTAACATTGAACTTGCAGCCAGCAGGACTCTAACTCATTCCTGCACAAAGCTGATCTAACACCTGCATTCTCTGTGAGGCCCATCTCAGCCTTTGGTTCCAGGAACACTGGATAGCCCTTGTCAGCCAGTGCTTTCCTTGGGGGCCGTTATAAGCAAGGGGATCACTAACAAAAGGCACAAAAATGTGAAAACAGGGCACTAACCTGACTTCAGAAAGGGCACGTGTTTGCAGTCTGAGGTCTGGAACAAGAAGGCAGAGCGTGGCCTTGTCCCACCTCTGCTGGGAACCGTGCGTGGGAACACAAATTCTTCACCGCTGTGCATGTCTTCGAATGACCATGAAAAGGCCACAAAGGTTTTCTGTAACTCCTTATTTGGAGGTTACAGAAAAATTGTAGCTGGTAGGACAATTTGCATATTGTGAGGATGGACTTTATTGCCTTGCCTCATCCTCGCAGCATCAGCAGGAGGTAGGCTGTATGACTGCCCATCCCCGCCCACAGTCACAATAACCTTTAGAAAACTTATTAGCAAATTCCAAACACGTCACCCCTGTTTTAACGGGTGGAAAAACTGAGTCACAGAGAAGGTAAGTAAGATAGTCAGTAAGTGACAAAGTCTGGATTGGGCTCCACCGTTAATTGCGTAAACTTGCCGCCTGTCACTGATTGCAAGTTGATCTTTGTGGACTGCAGAGCTGACCAGGCTCAGCCCCTGCCCATTAAAGAGATGCTGATAGAAGCAAAAAGGGGGAAAAGATGAATAATCTTGCATAGTCATAGGCATGCCTGGATGTTCAGCAGGCTTGTGGCCTCGCTCCCCTTGCATTTCTCACAGTGTGTTCCAGACTCCTGGCTTCAGAACTAATGGGTCTAATGCAGATTCTCAGAGATCCTAATTTAGCTGGTGTCAGAGAAGGGCTACGTTTTTAGTAAGTTTCTCAAGTCTGAGGTTTTAAGATTGGAAAATCACTGTCTAAAATTCAGTACCATCTGAATAAAGATTACACATCAAAAATATTTATTTGTGAAATCTGTAGCATTTGGAGCACCTCAGATCGCTTTCTAAAGGCCACAGTGGCCTTTGTTTTCTTCTTTTGGTAATACGATTGTGGGGAAAAATGGGTCCAATAAAGATGATAGAAAATTCAATAAAAAATTTCAAAAGTTATTTTAAAAAATGGGTTGCTTCAAGATTTCCATAATAGCAAAAGTGAAAGAAAACTTGGTTTACCCAGGGATTGCCTTTTCTTCTGAAGCGTGGACTCTTACCGAGCTCAGACTCATAAAGCACTTGGGCCAGGGAAGCAGGCTGTCACCTGGCCTGTCCATCAACTTCCCCAAGATCTGGCCTTCAAAATAAGAAATGAAAAGGAAAGGAAAGGAGAGGAGAGGAATAAGAAAAAGAAAAGAAAAGAAACTACAGGTTTACTTGAAAACAATGGAGAAGCTAGATTAGCACATTAATTTTTTTTTTAGAAATCTGAGCACTTAAAAATAATGACTAACTGAATGATTGTGATACCAAAGTGTTCCTTTGTCAAAATCCACTTATATTACTGTAACTTATTAATAAATTATAGTTCAATGAAATACACCATTAAAAAATTAATGGCTGCTTTTGCAAAATGCTCTTCCTTAATTTCTCTTCTTTCTGACTTATCATAGAAGACGGGATCTGTGTGTGCATCAACATTTCTTCAGATTTTGTTCTCACTTGTTTAGTCCTGTACAGAAGTCAAGAGAGTAGCAGCTAGAGGGGCTGTAGAAACATTCACCAGCTCAACATTTCCTCTGGTAAGCAAGGATGGGTATGGACTTGCTGTGCCTTCTGCTGTGCTCCTCTTAAAAAAATGGAATGCACTGTAATTGTTTCAAGGGAACAGTGTGTACCACATCAAAGGACCTAACTGCCACTGCCGCCCAAAGTTCCAAGCATCTCAATGGCCACAGCCTCCGTGTAGGGCAACCTTGCTTCTGTGAGATTTTCTGTCCAGGTAGCAACCCACTAACCTCCTCTTTCCCTGTGATGCCAGCTCATCCATCCAGCTTGGAAGATGAATGGATGAAGGAACACCTTGTAATCATCTGTGATCATAAATGGAACCGGAAGGGCTCTGAGCTACGGTGCCTGGTGGAGCTCTTTTTCATAACCTTCTCTCCTTAGCAATAAGAGCTTTGGAGATTAAAAAAATAGAACAGGTTGCTTTTCATTTATGTACAAAAGGAAAACCACTGACCGTGGCTTCTTCATAGGACAAAAGATGGATGCTGACTTGCCTTCATTTCCTTGACCTGCTTCCCAGGAGAGGAAGCATGTCCAGCGGTTGGTTACCAACTAGTGTTCAGAGATGAGGACAACACCGTGGATTTTGTGAAAGGGAGCATAGTCCTAAACCAATGCACTTCTCTTGATTGTAATGCTTTTCTGGGGCTAAGGGGTTTGTTCTCTGGCATTTTGGGCTGTATTATGTAACAAGGCTGGCTATATGGCAATTATAAGCCTTATTGCCATTTCAGATCTGTGTTACCCCATATCTCAGTCAGTTCTTGCACCCAGTTAGAGGAGGATAAGAGGCTCAGCCCTCTGATAGCCATGACCGAAGCCAGCCTGTCAGAATCTAACACCAATTGCTATGAATAACCTTAAGATTTCTAATCCTTTCGTTGCCAAGACCTGGAAATCAGTATGAGATTTTGCTTCTGAAACTACTCATACACTTGCTTTCATGAAGACAGTGACCTTTTAAACTCAGGTGTTCATCACCTGTATGATAAGTTCTAGATTCTCAGAGAAGTTGCATGATGTGATAGATTTGAGGGAATTAAAAAGGACTGAAATAAATGTAGATAATTAGCAATTTTGCCAGACGATGTCAAAATACCTGAAAGGTTCTCATTTGCCTTTACAGGCCCAGGTAGAAATTTGATTTCAACTATTTCCTTAGCACATTGGTAAAATGTGGATGTGTGTGTGTCTGTGTGTGAATGTATATTGTTTATTATTTGTTTGCTTGTTACTGTGCTTTGAGTTGGTTGAGCCCTGAATCAGCCTGTTAAAAGGTAAGCAGGAAGGAGAACAGAGCTGTTTTGCTAAAGTTTGGGGCCACCCCTCCATTTTGAGGACCATGGCAAAGAGATCAAACAGCCCCTGGATTAGCTACTGTGAGAAAGCAAACCTGCTGAGAGCACAGGCCAGGGCTCGTCTCCCCACAGCTTGGCAGCCCCGATGCAGAATTCTCTCCGTGTAAACCACTCCCTTTTGAGAAATGCAAATGCTGTGCAAGCCCTCAGCCTCAAGAAAAATTACCAGCATTCATGTTAAGAAATAAGGGATGAATGTTCAAATTACCAATTCAAAAATGGAACCTATTCAATGACTACACACAGCACTGAGCTGCATGGAATGGAATACCTGAAAAAATATTTAAGTCACACCTTTAGACACTGCATGATTAAATGTCACAAAGCATAACCCAAATGTTTCTATCTTTGTAGTTCAAGATTCCAAAATAGTACTAAAATTTAATTAGGGGGTTTTGAACCTTTAGCTATACCAACCTTTGTCCCTTGACTGAATAAATAATGTCTTAATTATATATGCACTACTCTTGGGTGGGCTCCTTCCCAAATCTTGGGCCTTGGTTCAACCCATTGGGCTGACTCTGCTCTGCTCCATTGTCCCAGTCTCCAGCAGGCCAGTGGGACATGTTTTCACAGTGTCATGGTGAAGGCAGAAAAGCTAGAGATAGAAAAGAAGAATCCAAGGTACTTCGAGGCCCAGGCTAGCAATTGTCACATTGTCCCTTCCACTGAATTGTATTGGTCAAAGCAAGTCACTAGACCAGGTCAAATTTAAGGGGAAAGATGGTTCCATCTGTTGGTGTGAGTAGCTGCAAAGTCACATTGAAAAGAGTGTGCATAGAGGGAGCTATTGGAGCTTTTATTGCAATTGATCTGCTGCGGTTATTAAAACCAAGTAGATCGATTCAAGACATGATCATTCAAGATTTATAGATGCTCCAGGTCCAGTGAGAGCAGTGTGTTTTCTTGTTGCACTTCATAAACAGCAGTTTGTTGGGCTGTGTGGTACCAGAGAAAATTGGACACTGTAAAACCTCTGGCCAGAAGATCTACTTACTCTACAGTGAAACCCCTTCAGGGGCTTAGACAGAAAGGAATGTCGTGTGAGCATTCAGGGACCTTGTTTGGGCTCAACCACAAGAGGCCTTTGTTACTCAACAGTTGGCCATGGGAAAGAAAGGGGAATGGGGGCCAGCAGTTGTGCCAGGCACATGCCCCCTCTTTGCCACTTCCGCCTGAGGGCATCTCTAACTGTTTGAAATACTGTCCACTGCCTGCCCCTAAGGAAGGAGTGGCTATTTCATGGGAGGCAAAATTCCATGGTGACAAGAGCACAAGCTCTAATCTAGTTCTAAGATTAGAGCAGCACTATCAGAACAAAGATTTGTGTGTGTGTCTTCTGGTCGTCATCTGAAACATTCACACACAGTGATCATATTGTTCAAAGCAAATCTCATTACCCACAGTCCCAGCCATAGGTTGCTTTTTGGGAACCATTTTTTATTTCAGATTTGCTGAGTTACTCAGACTGTTAAAAAGCTAAGTGCATGTCAGAGTTCTAAATCCAGTCATCTGTCTAGAATGTTTCCTTTGAGGAAAGTGCCTTTTTTCATTTGTTCTCTCACCCCACCCCACCCTTTTAAAAAAAGACTTAATAGGGTAAACGAGTTTCTTCTAACGGTATTCTGGAAAGAAGAGGCAGCCTTTTGAAATACACATCTCTCTGTGAATGCCAGGAAAAGAAAACAAGGTAGACAGTTGTTACCAGCTCCTGCCATCAACATTTTTTAATTTAAAGAAGTATTCAGCTGTCTGAAATTACGATGCAGACTCTAGGGTTGAAAATCTTATGGGTAGAATTGCTTGCTGATTTAAAACAGCATTTAAGAACTGATATGCAGCTTGGGATGGGAAGAATGTAGACAGTGAAGAGTAAGAACATGTGGGTTGGGAGAGAAAAGAGGGTGTGTGTGTGTGTGCGCGCGCGCAGGTGTCAGGTATGTTAAAAGGGGAAGGACACGTCCGCAGAGCAGCGATTCAGCGACTCCCATTTTGCACAGGTCACAGAGCCCTGCTGCTTCTTCTTAGAGCTTGCAATAGGTGTCTAGAAGTGGACATGCCTTTAGATGTTCTCAACCACAAGCCTAACTTCTAGAAAAATGCTAACCTCTTACATTCAGACCATCATCCAAATTTTTCTTCTAGCCACTGCTTTAAAAAGGTCACATTACCCTCCAATCTAGAAGTTTTCAACCTCTACACTATCGAAGTTTTGGACCAGAAACTCTGTGCTGAGCGGGCTGTACTGTGCATTGTAAGTGCTCACCAGCGGCCCTGGCCTCTCACACAAGTAGCCCTCCTTTCCCAATAGCAAGCAAGTTGTCTCTCCACATTACCGTGTAGCCTCTAGGAGACAAAATCACCATTGGTGGGATTGTAAACTAATGCAAACACTACGGAAAACAGCATAGAGATTCTTCAAAAAATTAGAAATATAGCTGCCATATGACCTAGCAATTCCACTTCTGGGTATTTATCTGAAGAGAACAAAAACATTAAATTGAAAAGATATATGCACTCCTGTGTTCATTGCAGCATTATTAATAGTAGGCAAGATATGAAAGAAACCTAGGTGTCCATCAATAGATGAATAGATAATGAGATGTATACAAGGCCTGTCCTGAATAAGTCCAGCCATTGTTAATATAATGAGAAGAGTTTGTGTGACATTGATGTAACCTGGCAGCCAAGGAGAGTGGGCTGGAATGTGGATGTGTGAACAATGATAACTTCACTGTACTAGTCAGTGGGGGTGGTAGATGCCATTGAGTGAGCATGTGTACTGTGTGGCTGTCACATTCAAAATCACTGAACAAATGGAGCAATGAATCTGCACCAAATTTTGCATTAAGCTTGAACATTCCTCCATGGAAACTAGTCAGATGACTCAGAGGCTTTGGGGCATGATGTAATGAGTGCAGAGCAAATAAATGTGTGGCACAAATGCTTCAAAGATAGTCAAGAATCTGTTGAAAGTGATCCACGTTCTGAAAGGCCTGCAACAAGCAGAACTCCTGGGAATGTTGAACGTGTACAGGCTGCAATCAACAAAGATCGGCCACTGACAGTTTGAGAACTGGCAGCTGATTTGGGGATTCCAAAAACTACTGTGTCTGAGATTTTGATGCAGGAACTTGGTATGGAATGTGTTGTGGCAAAATTCGTTCTGCAGTTTCTGCTATCAGAGTAAAAGGAACATCGTGCTGCAGTTGGGAGAACTGTGCGAGGGCTCAAGTTTTCTACTTTGAAGGGGACTGAGGTGTCATTGTCTTATGTTCAATGTTTCTTGTATCTCATATCTTCAATTAATGACTCTTTTTCTTATTACATGGCTGTATACTTTATGGACAGACCTCTATATATGTATGTGTGTGTGTATATACACAATGGATTGTTATTCATCCAAAAAAGAGGGAAATCTTGCCATTTGTGACAACATGGATTGACCTAGAGGGATTATGCTAAATTAAATAAATCAGACAAAGACAAATGCTGTATGAAGAACAAAATGAATGAATGAATAAAACAAAACAGAAACAAACTCATAGATACAGAAAGCTAGCTGATGGCTGCCAAAGGGTGGGTGCAGGAAAAACACTAATATTTAAATTTTTTTAATTAAAAGAAATAAAATGCAGTTTCCTGAGAACAGCTTACCAAAGCAAGCAAACAAACGAAGAAACATAGTAGGTGGGTTCCAAAGTAGCTTTTGGCAATAAGGTAAAGTCTTTTCTATAAGAAAAAACAATATTCTTCCTACTTGTTAATTCTTAGAATGTTGTCATGCTGACTTGAATTCCAAAGCAAATAAACACAATTTAAAAAAAATACAAAAGTTACTTCCAATAGTAAATGAATAAGTGATAGCTGACCTTGTCTAAAATATGTTGAAAATTATAAACACAGATAATATATTTTCTTCAGTATATGTTTTGTAAATATACACAAAGCAAGTAAAATGGCTTCCCAGTGTATATCTATGTGCAGATTTAACATAATTACATAAAGTACATATTTAGTTGTGATATGTGTACCTACCTATAATATGTTCTGTGAATACATTTAACAATTCACCCGGGTAATCTGGGTTTGAGTGCTATTTATTCATTTGCTCCAGTTGATGTGTTTTGAAATGAAACACTTAGGAATAATAGGAAGACAATGCCATGAGTAACTGCCTTTTTATGCAAGAAAAGACATTTTTTTGGAGCATCCAATAAATGTTCTTCGTAAAAATACACATTTTTTTTTTATCTCATCTTGCATTTTCTGACATCTCAAACAAGCCCAGAGAGAGCTAGTACTAGACTCCTGGGAACCCCCTGTCACTTTGTTAGAAATCTCAGAAGACAAGGCTTTGGTAAAGCGTAAATATGACAGCTAATTTCAGCAGCTTCTGTCAACTACCAAGCCTTTCATTAACAGGAGAAGCTGAACTGGGAATCCAATCAGAAAGGCTGTGGGTGAGTTCATCAGTCTGGCTTCCTTTTATGATGATAGCTCCTTCAGGGAGTGCAAATCCTGGGCCTCCCGCTGGCCTCAGAGAGGAAGTGTCAGAACCAGAGAGATCATCAGACCTGAGATGTGGAATGGCCTACGCACTTTCAAATTGTACAGCAAGCTCTTTGGTGTATCTTTCAATCTGATTACTCCACTTGGGTGTTTAATGAAATGCATGGTCAGAGTGGCTCTTTCAGCTGGGGGTAACTCTCAGCCTCTCCAGGAAAGCTAGCTGTCCCCCACCCTTGTACCTCCACTCCCCAGCACCACCTAAGAGACTGGGGAAAAAGTGATAAATTCACCTCCCCAAGTACACCATGTTTTAAAATGTTTCTTTTGGAGAATGGATTATAATACGATGGCAGGAAAGCCCCCTTTGGTATGTGGTGGGTGTGTCCTTATGTGCACTAAATCGTGGGGACTTCAGTTTCCATGTGCACTAAATCGTGGGGACTTCAGTTTCCATGTGCACTAAATCGTGGGGACTTCAGTTTCCATGTGCACTAAATAGTGGGGACTTCGGTAGCCCAGGTGGTGAGTCAATCACAGGACAAGCGGGCCTCCTGGCCCACAGTGTGAAGTTGAAACTGAAACAACCGCAGTTACGCAAAAAAAGCTGTAGTGCTGACTCCAGAGGCCATGCAGACAGCAGGGGGCATGAGGCAGGGCCTTACGCAGAAAAAGTCGGGAATATCTCCCACATGGATGGATGACGCTGTATATCAGGAAATACCCACAAATCCTGTTTCAGAGTTAATTTATTACATGAAAAATCAAGCTAACACATAAATGTTCATATTACAAGGATTCATTTTATGCCTTTCAAAGGTTTTTGTGTTTCCCTAGGATGTTTAAAACACAACTGATTAATCAGGGTGGGAAATTTTGTTCCTTTGCTTTTGTTTGTCGTGTATTTTTTTTTCTGAAATAAATATAGATCACTTGTTTAAAAGGAAAAATAATAGAAGTGATTTGGAAATACAGTTTAATTTACAAACATGGCATTTGCACACACATTTCTGAAGTAAATTTTATTCACAGTCTTCAAGCTGGCACTACCTCCGCTGATAGGAACAGCTGTGATTTGGCAGGCCTGACTCCGCAGCCACTGAAAAATTTATTTATTTATGTATTTATTTTTTAGAGAGTGATTAAGGGAGGGAGAAAGAGAGGGAGCTAAAGGTCAATGTGAGAGAGAATCATGCATTGGTGGTTGTCCCTCGTTTGCACCCAGACCGGGACCCAAATGAACCAGCGACCCTTTGACTTTCAAACTGAGCCACACAGGTCAGGGCTCTGCAGCCTTTTTGTAAGATGAAAAGCCAGGTCCAGGGAAAGTCAGTGATGTATCCACGGGCAGTTGTAACCAGACAGTCAGTTGTAACCAGACAGATGGACTCAGAATCCATGACTCCTAACCCAGAGGGGCATCCTTGAATGAAAGGGACAATGAGGTTGTGTATAAGAAGCTGTTCATGCTAAGCTGAGTTACTGGATTCTGGCATCAGCTAAATCATGTCACCTCTTTGGTCTCTTGGGATGTCCAGACGTATGTGTGACATCAAATGGTAAATAATGTTACTATTACCATCATGTTCATTAGCAGGTACTTATTTGAATACTTGAAACAATTGTAATTAAGCTTTTCCTTAGGAAAAATGCCAATACTGTCTTCAGTTTTTTGTACTGTGTATGCCAAAGCGGAATCTGCAGCCGTATTCACAAATCAATTCACAACACCTCTAGCATCCGTTTTCATGGGAAAGAAAGCAATTAAGGTTTAGAGCAGGTGCTCCTATGACTATTAATTACAAACCCTATGGAACACATTTAAATGTGTAGTATAATTCTGTGAAACATCTCATTTTAAATTGGAAATGTTCCCTAGGGGACAGGCTGTCTTAGGCAAAATCAAGGTGTAAATATCTTAATGTATGCAATAAAAATGTGAGGCTTTGTGAAACTTAAGTTATAAAAGGACATAATTTTATTAAATGACTTTAGGAATTAATAACATGTTATGAATTATTCTGATCCAGCAAAGAAAAAAATTTGTATTTGTAATAAAATGAAGGCAGCCCAAGTACAGAGAGAGAGAAGGCCTGTTGTCTATTGTGGGTGTGGCTCTGGCATGTCCCCAGATCACAGGATGGGAGGGGAGCGACAGAATGAGAACTTGCAAGTCCACAGTGTGGCGGGTGGGGCTGCTTCCCTTCAGTCCCATGTGGAAGCAGTGAACATGGGCCCAAGGAGTAAGTAGCTCAGGGCCCCAGGTGCAGGTTATTGCTTCGTATAGCACCTTGAGAACTCACTCTGCCTCTCCCTTTCATCACCGAAGACAAGCCTTGAAATAAAACGCACAGTTTTCACCAATAGGTAAGAGGGAGTCTCAAATTCAAACGTGACCTCACACCAGAATTAACTCACAGGCTAGGTAAATAAACAATCTGAGAGAGACACCAAACAAAAAGAGCTAAAAATTACCAACAAAAGAGCTAAAAATTTGAAAACAAAAACAATCAATAGAGGAAAGAGATGGAAGCATCTAAACAACATTATTATGAGTAATTTCTTTGTAGGGAGTAAGGGAATCATACATCTCAAAGACAAAATCTAGTTATATGAATAATAATCAGAGAAACTGAAACCAAAAATCTTGATTATTGAAATAACAGCTTCAGTAGATGGACTAATAGTAGAAAGGACAAAGTTTAAGAGCAACACATTGGAGAATGGACCTAAGAACTTGTCTGGGAAGACAAGTCAAAAGGACAAATAGGTGGAATATGGGAAAATGAAATTAAAAGTCTCAGAGAACATCTCCCATACTGGAACATTTATCTTAAGGAAGAGAATAGAAAGAAGGAAGGAAAGGAAATCATCTAATAAAAACAGTATGGCAGATTTCCCTGAGTAGAACTATAATACCTGTTGGTTAAACTTTATTTCTATTCTCAGAAATTAATTTTATCAGCAATTACCATAAAATAAGTGAATTACCTTCATCTGCTAAATATTCTCAGACTGAGTAAAAAACAAAAACAAGATAATTAAAATACATGCCACTTACAAGAGATGAAAACACAACACAGAAAGAAATCTTTGGAAAAAAATTTGAAAGACTTACAAAACAGATAAAAACAAAAAACCTCAAGCAAGATAATATTATATTAGACAAAATAGAACTCAAAGCAAAAAAGGGGCGTCAAAAGAAACAAAGAGGGTATATATTTACTATTCTGAAGAGGTATGATTATTCAGAAGTTTATAACATTAATAATAAATTGCCTGGGCTGTATAAAGCAAGAACTGGTATAAGTACAAACAAAAATAAAATTCACAGTCCTAAAGGGAGATTTTCAACTATTTCTCACTGAGATGGACAAATAGATACAGGTACACAGGACTCAAGTGACACAATAAATCACCAATCTGGTTTGTACATATTACTAGTTATCTAATATTTATACAAAAAACAAAATTATATGTGTGTAAATATATAACATACACTTTTAAAACATACATGGAAGATTCCTAAAGCTGCCCATGCATTAACATAAAGAAAATTAACAAATTCTGAGATTTCTGATCAAACAAAAATTAGGCCACACTTACCACAGCGCAATAACATCAATATCAAAGAAATAGAAACAAAAAAAATCTAAAAAATCCAACTGGAATTTTAAAGTTTAAATTCTTTCAAATTGAAATAGGAATTACAAGCTATTTAAAAATGAACTATGAAAAATATGAATAAGGAAAAATGAATAAGGAAAATATATCAGAACCTGTAGCATGCAAGCAATGCTCAGAGGGAAATACAGGGTCTGGCACAAATAACACCCCCTGTTTTTATTATAAAATCTTTTATTACAAAATCATAAGCATGTAATTCTGTAACATAACAATATCACACTCAAGCACACTGCATAACATTTTAAGTAGAATGTTCAAATTAAAATGATACATTATTTCACCCATATTATTACCCTACCAACCCCACTCACTCAGGCCTCGCTTCTGCCAGACCCTGGATGTAGCCCTCCATGCCTTCATTGAAAGACAAAGCAGTGTTTCTTAATTCACAGGACTCTAAAACCCGACTCAAACTGGCTTAAGGAAAGGGGAAAAAAAAAAAAAGTATGGCTTACATAATTAAGAAGTCCAAGGCAGACTTCGGAAATGGTTAGAGCCAGGTGCTCAAAAAATATCCATTCCTGACTCTGCTGTTGTGTCTTCACTTTGAGGCAGACTCCCTCCACATGTCCACAGAAAATCGTCACCTGAAGTACCTCGTGTACCTGGGGGAGGGTATGCAGGGGGGGTCCTTGGACTGACCCCAACATGACCACTCTGAATGAGGAGTGGCTCTGCCCCACTCAAAACTAAGTAGGGGTAGGTAGGGAAAAAACATCTAATTCAATAGGAAAGATGAGGTAAACTAAGCTTGTACTCAGAGTGAAAAAGATAAAGTAAATCCCCATAAGTAAAAAATCCAAGTCATTAAGCAAAATGAAATGAAATATGAAAAAGTAGTAGGATTAATAAACAAAACCAAGGCTTAGTACTTTACAAAATAGACAAGTCTTTGGCAAGTCTCATCAGGAACAAGGGTGGAAACACACACACAAGCAAAATTAGGACAGAGAAAGAATAGAACTCAAGACATGGATTTCTAAAACTATAAAACAATACTTTTTGTGACTTTGTTTTAAATAAAATAGAGGATGCAAGTGAAAGAGATGATTTCTGTATAAACTTAGATTAAAAAATTAGTCAAGGTTTGGTCTTCTAAAATCTGACATAAAAACACCCCCCGCCCCCAAAAAACATGGAAAAAGCAATTAAAAATATATTCCCAATAAGTGCCACTAGTTTTGTAATTTAGACAAGCACATTCTACCAAACTTTCAAGAAGACATACCTCCAATATTATATAAACTGTTCCAGAACTTAGAAAAGTGTAAGATCCCTCCTAATTCATTTTATGATTTTGGCATAACTCCGACGGCAAAAGTAGGCAAACATAGCACGAGAAAATGATACGCAAATCTCACATATGAACATGGTACAAAATTCCTGAATGAAATATTTACAGATTGACTCCTACAACTAATGAGACAGTATAGCAAGATACATAGATTCCAGGCTTACATGTAAATGCAGGTAACATTGTATTCACTGAACATAGTCACCTGAAAATGTCCACGAAGACACCTATTTTTAATAGGAGCAAAAAATAACATGCTTAAAAATATCCTAATAAGAAATATGCAAGACCCATGTGGAAAAATCTATGATATTTCCAAACTAATTGGCACTGTAAAGAGTCAGTATGCGCCTGCCCTTCCCTTTTTTCTCCCCTTCTAGCTGGGGGGGCTACTCTTGTTTCTCAAAGTTTTCAGTCACTCATCTTTCTTACCTGCTTTTCCACTTTCTTCTCCAACCAGGCTCACACCCACACTGCTCTTCCTTCCTGTTTTTTGTTTTCTTTTTTATTTATACTTACCCACTGCCCCCAACCCCACTTCATGTTCTAACTCAATTCACAGCTTCTTGAATTGGAGCCAGTGAAAATGTTAGATAGGACAAGGGTCTCAAGGTCTGGGCCCGTCTTACTAAATGCTATTCTTGCTAATGTTCAAATCAGTATTTTGGAGACCATCTGTAAACAAGATGAGTTTGAGGATTAGCCAACTGCAAAGAAGAAATCAATGTGTAATTGACCAATACATGGTGTGTATACAAGCAGTGGCTAAGCCTTCCTTTAGGGAGACAGAGCTTTGGATATGAATACCCTGTCTCCTTTACTTGGGAGTCAATAAGACTACCTTGTGATAACCTTGTTTTTGAATAGAACACCCCAAGTGGTGAACCCCTTGAGTTTGGTAACAGAGATGTCTTTGGATCATCCAGTTTGCTTTCTGCCTCATTAACCCTTTTCTCAGCTCTCTTGCTCCACTTCAGGCTTAACGTCTACTGGGGCCAAAGAGCCAACCCAAGAACCGGCCTGGAGGGGAGACAAGGAGTTGCAAACACAATACCCTCAAGGGTTCAGGCAGGTGACAGGAGTTTGTGAATGGGCCAGATGGCAAACCGGCAAGTGTGTGCCCCACGAAAGGAAGCAGCTGCTACTCAGCTCCCCTGCTTGGTGCCAGGTGGGAGCATGGGCCTCGGCTGCCAGAGCTCTCCATTTGTAAGAAGCAGAAATATCTTTGTTATCAGAAGCACCCTCAGGTTGCTCAAACACTCGACATTTCTTCAGCCAGACCTGGAAATCTGCAGGAGTTAACTACTAGCTGTAGCTCCAACTTATGGCTTGCTGAAGATTGTTATCTCCCCCATGGGGAATGGTAAACAAAGCGGAGAGCAGAGGGGAGTGGAACTGGAGAGCCTGCCTTTCCTGTCTTTTCTAAGGCAGGACTGCACTGAACGGCTGTTTCTATCATGTGGTTACTGCGTGGCAGGCCCGGTCTTAAGCCCCTTAAATGTTTTATCCCATGAAATCCTAGCAATTACTGTGGAAGTAGGAGTGTAAGATATAGCCAATAAAAACACAGGACTGTTAAATTTCAACTTTAACTGGGCATCCTCTGTTTTAGCTGGTGGCCCTACATGATAGTTAAGTACTATCTTAACCTCATTTTACAAAAGAGGCGAGTGGCTTGTGAGTTGCCCACAAATCACCCAGCTAGTGAACAGCAGAGTCGGGAGCCAGGATGCAAACCCAGATCTGCTCATTCCCTGAGCCCACGCTTAACCTCCAAACTAGTGCTTCTCAAACCCTGGTCCCCTGATGTTATGGGCCCAGGGGTCAGGGAGTAACGCACAAATTAATTTTTGAAAAATCAGCTACAATATTAAACACTCACTCGTTATACAGATAAAAGTTGGATCCTGATTTGAATACACCAATTAGAATAAAACATTTATGCAGCATGCTGGAAAATTTGAACACAGACTAGATATTTAATTACACTGAGAAATTAAATGCAATCATGGCAGGGTGATTTAGTTTTTGTTAAGACATAGTCCATACCTTTCAGAAACACAAGTTGAAGTATTTACATGTGAAATGATGTCTGGATTGGCTTTAAAATAATACATGGGGAATAAATGAGGGGTGGAAATGAAATTGGCCATGAACTGGTGACTGTTGACTCTGGGTGATAATCGTACACGTGGACTGCTCATACCACCTCTACCTCTATATTTTCATGTGTATTTGAAAGTTTCCATAAAGGGAAAAAATTGCATCATTTTCCAGCAACAATTTCTACTAAGATGTATTTTTATGAAATAGGCTAGTTTCTCAAGTCAGCATTTAGCAAGCAAAGCTCACGTAGTCTTTGGGATTCTTGAGAACTGTATTTTCTTTAAAATAGGTGCATCTAATTTTCAAGTTTGAGAAATGCTAAATGCTGTTTTATTGTTAAATATACACAAACATAACAGAAATGCTCCCCAAATGTTAGGGATATTAGAAATCTATTTTTAAATGTTCCTGCATAATTCTTTTTGAACTTTTATATTTTTCAATATACAGAAACATTATGTAGGTGGATGAATCTGTGCTGTGACTATACTGAGAATGGTATTGGTGATGATAACATTATTTTTCAGCCTTACATTTGACCACAACCATGCACACATCAATAGCGCAAATAGGAGGCTGGGGCAAACATGCTCCTTTCTCTAAAAAATCATGGATTTTTCAGGTTGGAATTTCATCATAGGATGGGAATCTATTTTTTGAAGCTAGAAAGAACAAGGGCCCATTTTTAGAATTTTTCCCTTTGGTGGGTGGGTGCAAAATTTGTAAACCATGCACACACTTGTATACACTCCAATATACAATGGAGAAAATTCCAAGACTGTCCTCAGTTTTATAGGATGTGCTTGTCCTGGCATTATCTGGGGACTGGGGATGGCAGGACTGGGAAATCTCACTACCCAAAAATGCTGGGCAAAGTGACGCTGAATGCAATGGGCTCCAACTTGCACGTGACCTCAGAGGAGTATGTTACCGCAGAGACTCCTAATAAAAATGTGTCCTGCCCCTTGGACAGCAAATGTTGCCTCTGGATGCCTTCCAAGCACATGCCTGGTCATCATCTGTGTGCATGTTCCAGCCTTCAAAGGTAGGAAAGTCTTTGTTACTCCAAGAGCTTCTCGTAGCTGGACATAATTAATGGCCATGGGGAGAGGAAGAAGGAAGAAGCCAATGGAGGAACTGCACAGAAGATGAAAGCTGGGCGGAGAGAGAGCACTGAGTGTGGGAAGTAGTGGCTGGGTGTAAGCAATTGCCCTCAGGTAGCACTTGGTAACATTGGTGCTGTAGATACCAACGCTTCCCAACAGTGTGCCCTAAGACAGTGCTCTCCCCATGGTCAGGGGACCAAGCCTGTCTGGATGGCTAAAGACCCAGGGTTGGTCATCGTCACCGAAAGCAGTCCAGTTTGAGTTCCAAATCTTCCAGGTGACATCAGTGTGCCATACAAATTGGCCATTTTTCATGAGTAACATGATCTGAAAACCATACTGTAGAATTTTTACCCACATTGGAGCACAAATAACCAACCAGACCCAAGGTGCCCTTGCTATTCACTACTCGTTAGTGAATAGCTTTGGGATGAGCTTTGATGCCAACAATTCGAATCTACATGGCTTCCAGGTGAAGGACTGGCTACCATGCTGAGCTGATGCCGCCTAAGGACGCTTCAGGCTGAGAGAACCATTGCATGTGTTGCGACACACATCATTATTTTTTTCTCAGGGAGCACTCCCCAGTAGATTCAGTATAAATATGATGAAATATTTGGGGGAAATATTTTAGTGTAGTACCTCTAAACATTGTTTTTTTAAATCTCAGTCTTTGGATTGGTAAGCTTAGTGTCTCCCCCCACCCGTTTAAACATATAAATGAGTTTTAGAAGCCTAAAGAGTTGTAAGAAAAACATCACCATGCACAAGCTGACAATTAATCTGCAAACACAAGCAGGTGAAATACCTGACAAAAAAAGAAAAAAACGATCTCAGCTGACTAGGAAAAGGAAGGTGGGCATGTGCTAGGTAATGTTCTGCTCCTATGTCTATAATATGCCTCTTCTGAGAGTGTATTTTTATTTTTTAGCACAAGGGATGGCCGAAACTGAGTGTAACAATAGCCTTGGTTGGCAAAGTGTAGAGCTTGAAGCAGGGAGCTGGCTGGGGGCTGCCTGGGCAAGGGGTCAAGATCATGAGATGAGCAAATTTCCCTAAAAGATCTGCAGCACAGCCAGGTCTGCCGGTGTCTCTGCCATGCTTGCAATTGTACAGGCCAAAGCCCCTCGCCATTCACTCTGCAGCAACCCGGGGAGGCAGACAGGGACTGAAGTCCCGATGGGCAAGCCAAGGGGCTCCCAACCAAGTGTGGGGAGAGACACATGGAATAAATATGTAAATGATTTGGAGGAAAGCACTTTTAAAATTTATTTTTCTTAGAGTAAATAGAATAGAATTATGTCCGAGGGAAGGAGACAAAAGAAACGCAGTATTCATCTAGAGAAAGCACTGTTTTATTTTCAAGAGAAATTATTATTTTATGACTAGGTTTTAGAACCTTCTCATTGTTTCCTTTCTTTGGCTTTGTTTGCAGAGTTTTTGTGTAGCTTAATCTCCCCTTGATCTCTGCAGATGACGACACCTCACATGAGACCATCTGTGTCCTCCTACCATTTCCAGCGTGTGCACAGCGAATGTGGAGACGATCCCAAGTGTCTCTGTGAAAATCTGTATGTGTAAAAACTAAGACGTGAAAATTGCTGATTTATAATACAACCAGGAAGAACGATTTTTTAAAAAGTGTAAATCCTGAAACATTTAATTGCTCCTTTCACTCTACTCTTTGCCCTACTCCCCTATGGCCTGATAAATATTTAGATACTGAAGTGTGCCTTCACAGATGCCCCAGTCACATTGACTTGTAAATATGCATCTGTGTGCTTGAGGATTTGGCTGGGGAAGAACAACATCTTAAGTGGTTTCCCAATGAACTTTCTGTCACCTGGATCTGCCCAGGATACTGGTTTGAGGAGCTAACTTTACTCCTGATATCTTCTACGGTGAGGCCACTCGGTGGAGCAGGAGGAGGTCACCCTGACAATGAAGGAAGAAGGTCAAGTCCAGGAGGAGAGCAACTCTGCTCACCCAGTGCCAGTGTGAGGAGTCTTATGTGCACTTGCTGACTTCTTGGAGACCTACTGCTCTGAGAATTGCTTTCTCAGGAACCCTCACAGTGTAGTACCCATGTATTAACAGGGTTTCTTTGCTCATCCATCCCTTTGATATTGCTAGATCCTTCACAGAGCCATCCGTGTCACAGGCTGCCACAGATAGTAAAAGCCCCATGTTCCACCACCATTATAATTGAAAGATTCGGGTTAGATGAACATGAGCCTTCTCCCACCAGTAATCAAGCAGACCATTATGTCAAAACTAGTCAGAGATGTTAGAAACTGAACTAAGCCAACGAGAAATTCCCCCATGGTTCTCCACCAAAGTATCTTTAGTCAGTAACATACAAATGTTATTCTTAAAAAGGAACAAACATTAAAGTTGTGTGAAAATTACCCTTGCTTTGGTAAGAGATGGTGCTGTTATCATCTTTCAAAATGTACCCTAAGAGCTGACTTGTCCCAAGGAATGGAAACCTTTGCGTTAGACTGTTGTGTGCCAAATTCAAACGCTCTGTGGCGTGGTCGAGCCGCATCTCTCAGCAGCCTGTGAGCCGCAGCTTGACAAGGGTCCACATCTCTCGGGCTCTGACAGGCCTCAGCCAGTGGTCTCCAGAGTGGGGAACTGGGGACTCCACTTCAGAGGGGTAGAAAACGATTAGAACTTCCATTTTTATATACTTCATCTCATTTTTTAAAGTAGTATTTTTATATTGGTGTATGAGTATGTTAAAAATGTATGCAACATATGTTTAAGTATATAGACATATATTTGTTTGGAATATATGTAATACTATCTATTTTATACACTAGCAGAGTTGGCTGGTGTGGCTCAGTTGGTTGGAACATTGTCCTATAAACCAGAAGGTCACAGGTTCAATTCCCAGTCAAGGCACATGCCTAGATTGCAGGTTCATCCCTGATGGGGGCAAATACAAGAGGCAACTAAGTGATGTTTTTCTCTCACATTGCTGTTTCTCTCTATATCTAAATGTAATCTTAGATGAGGATTACATATATATACTGGCATATATTATTTCTGTTATTTAGACAATGTTGCCTGATGAAAATTAGGAAGACCAGGGACCAGATGGCTGGAACAGTCTCTCAGGGGTCTGTCCCTGGCTCCTATCTCTTCCTTAATCCCTCCACTTATTGTCTGACCATTTCAAATACTTCAGTGGTGTCCCAGTTCCCTCCAGAAAGTCACATCTCACTCACCCCTCTTAGGTCTGCAGGATCTGGTTTTCCCAGTCCAACCTCCTTTCTCTCCAGCATCTTCATGCTGCTCCCCAGTCCAGCCACCTAGGACTCATCCTGCCCCCAAGTCACCCATTCTGGTTGTCTTCCTCAGGCCTTTCCACACACTGCTCTTCTTCCTGAGTTCTTTTTTCCAACCTTACTTGGTTAACTTCTACTCAACACTTAAAATTTAGGTTAGAAGCTATTGCCTTGGACCCCAATGACTGGGCCCGGTGTCCCTACTTGTGTGCTGTCACCCACCAGTACATCCCACTGCAAGAAACTGTCATAATGAGCAGTAACTCTGTTCACCCTGCTGTACTGCAGGCTCCTGGAGAACAGGCTCATCTGTCTTACCGCTGTGTTCCAGTGCCTAGCATGAAATAGATATGCCCAACATAAATGGAAACTACTCCATTGGTATTTTTCTAAGCATAAGTGGGTCCTCTTTGGATCTTTAGTCTCCTCCTCCCCACCTTTATGTTCTCAGAAGAACAGCAAGGGAATTCACAGTTTCCATATTTCCAAATGCATGGGTCCAGGAGATTAAATTATATAATCAAGATAAAACACAGAGGATGTGTGAATGACTCTCTCATCTGAGCCATCAAATCTCATCAAAGGACATCTTGACCATCGGGAGGAACACAAGAAAGAAAGAAAAAATAAGAGCAACAGAGGGGCCATTTTCATCTACTTGGAAGCAACTATTAAAACATATTCTGTTCTCTCTCCAACCTCGAGTACTAAATAGAAGTTATTACTTTGTAGCACGGTAATGTACACTGTTCACCACACAGTCTTTCACACAGAAAGGTTGTTTTAAAAGATGAATAGTAGGATCACTTCCCTGCCAGCAACAATTTATAAGAACACAAGATAGACAGCCTCGGCGTCCACCCAGGGTGGAGGCCATAGCTCCCATCCAAGGCATTGTCATGAGCTCCTAGTTTATGTGGGAGACTGGAACAAAGGTTATCAAGTGACATAAATAAAACATCACGTGTCGGGCTCAGCTAATCCCAGAATACCTATCATTCCTTCCATGCTTTCCTGACTTTAGAAATATAAATCCAGATAGGTCAAAATTCCCCTGGATAAGTTCACAGGGGCTGGAGACAGGCCCACAATGTGAGACCAGCCCCAGTGAGGGACGGTTAGCCCTTCATCCCAACTCTATCACTGCCTGAGGGAGCAGAGGTTCTGGAATCTCAATACTACTCCGTGACCTGTTTATGGCCACAGCATTAACAGTGACTGCTCATCTGTCTCCGTAAGGATATCATTCTTCTCATTCCTGTTTCATTTTGTCACTGCTGTAAGGCCAAGAATGGCATCCCTGCGGTCAGTATCAGCTCAACTATCATCCCCGTACTCGTCCCCATTCTGAACCAAAACTCGACCCCTCCCCTCACTCCAAGCCGTTCAGTGTGTCCCCTGAAGTCCAGAAAACCTCACAGTGTCTTCAGTTAAATTGCTGGACTTGCCCTTCAGCTCTCCGCCTTCTCTGAAGCCAGACTCCCGGGTGGACTCCACAAACACCACCTCCTCAGGAGGCTATTACAGTGAAGGCAATTTCCTCCTCACACCCACCTCGCTGCACAGCACCAGGGAGAACCGATGCTCTCCGTCTTGACGGGTTGCCCGCAGACCCCCATTCACTACTGTAGTCCGGTTTCTTAGCAGCAAACAGCAGAGAGAGGTGGCTCCACCCACGTTCAATGCAATGGAACCTTCAAGGGTGCGTTCTTTTCTTGAGAAGATGAGCATAGGTCCCCAGAACGGGAGGGAGAGGTTGAAGGAGGTCATTACACGTAAAAGTGAGGGGCATCATTCCCACTTCCCTCTTTTTTCCCCGGACTTATCCTGGTTCTGGGAGCAACACCGCTCTACACGCCCAGTGCCCGCAGTTCCCAGTTTATGCCTCTTGCCCCTGAAAACGGTTCACGGCACCCTGCTAACTATGATACCATTCTGTCTGCCAACTACTCAGACCTAACTCCTCTGCTCCAACCTCAGATGTGCTCCTTTCTCAGTGTTTACCATCTGAATAAACAGCCCCTCCCTCCGTCCAGTTCCTCAAGCCTGAAACGTCGGTCTCATTCAGAGTACCTCACTCCCCCTCATTCCCCATATTAATCAATAGCCAAGTTACACCTCTGAAATACCTCACAAATCTTCCCGCTTCTTACCTCCACTGCCCCCTAGCCTAAGTTGTTATTATCTTGCCTCGTGTTACTGCAATATAGCCCTGGGAGCTCTTCCTACAACATCATCATTATTTTCATTCCACATCCAAGTTATTTCCCCCTGAGCAGCAAAAGAAATCATTTTGAAAACATAAATTGGGTGATATACTCAAATGTTTAAAACTCTTCAAAGGCTCCCCATGGCATTTTGAATAAAATCCAAATTCCTACAAGAATCTGTAGGATCTGGGCCTTGCCTATCTTGTCAACCTCATTTCTTGTCAGCACACTCTTTGCTCTGTAAGCTCCCTCTGCATTGGCTTTCTTTCAATTCCTGAATCTCTTTAACCTCAGGATCTAACCACAAATTGTTCTTCTTCCTGGAACACCCACTCCCTCAGGTCTCAGCTTCAAACTCCCTGGAGAGGAGCTAAGTGCTATACCATGTTCTCTTTTACTCTACCCTGTTTTTTAACTTTAGAGGAACCAAGACAATCTGTAATTATATATTTTTTAGATTACTTATTAACAGCCTATCTCCACACTTTGAGTGAAAGTTCCATAGAAGGGACCTTGTTTGTTTTGCTCTCTGCTATGTAAATTACATACCCAGAGCCTAGCCCCTAATAAAGGTTTAATAAGTATTTGTTAAATTTACAAATATATTTAATAATTACATTAGCCTTTAGTAGAAATATATTGTGCATTCAAAATGTTGAAATTCATTCCTGAGATATTTACTGAACATCTACGACATGCATAGCCCCAAGTACTTACTAGGCATTGGGGATACAAGGCCACATCACAGTCCTACCCTCAAAGGACTGGCCTATGGCCTGAGACCTCTCATTAGAGGGAAAGTTCTTCTGGGTTTCTAAAGAGCCCAGAAGAGTAGATTTCTAAAGAAACCCCCTCCTGGGGGCTCGGATAGCTTCCCAGAGGAAGGGATATCCAAGGCGCATGTTCTCAGTAGGACTGGCAACATAATTTGCAGGGTGCAATGAAAAATGAAAGCATGAGGCCTCTTATTCCCAAATTATTAAGAATTTCAAAATGGGGACAACAGAACATTAAGCCAAGTGGGAGGCCCTTCTGAGTACCGGAGCCTGTGTGATTGCTCATGTCGCATGTCCATGAAGGTGGCTCTGCTCTCAGATCCCTAGGATTTGTTTGAGAGAGGAAATAGATTATCTTCTTTTAGAGTCATTCATCTGAGTCTCAGAAAGGTGACATTCCCAACATCTCAAAAAAAAAGTCATTAAGATTAGGGTATTAGAGCTGTGCTTCCACCAGGGACAAATGTTTGTCAAGGAAATGGGAAATGGGACTCTCTCCCTGCTTCTTGTGCACCCTGGAGAGGTGGGTGAAGAAAGAAGGCACGGCCAACGCATCCTGAAGCAGCCTGAACATCCTTTGCAGTGACCACACAGGCAAGCAATCTCCTGGGGCACCCTGTACAATGCCTCTACCTGGAGGAATGGCCCAGGGACCTATGAGACTGCAGAATTCCCCTCCAGCAAAAGCACTGGCAGCATTTGACTTCACTCACTATCCTCCCTCCACTCATTCATCTTCTCTGACCCTCACTAAGACATCAAGAGGTAAGAGGCTGAGGGCCTCTCCAGACTCAGTCTTCCTGGTGGACGTCAGGCAGGTTGGTGGTGGGAGAACTGCTACAAGAAGTCTCCCAGCACCCAGCTCTGTTACAGAGGCAGCTACCTGTTGCCATAGTCACAGGCATAACCTGCCTGCTGAACGAACACCCATCTCCTTGGAGGACATGCCCGGAACTCATGGACATGCCCAGGGGTGGCTGAATAAGACCAGCCACTGTGAACAAAACAAGCTAGTACACATCACTGGAAAGACCAGGCTGGAGCTTGATGAGGGCAATTTAGGCCACCCCTTCTGTGGGTGCAGCATAAGACTTTCAGAGGAAAAGCAACAGCCAGCCTGGTTGTTGTGACTCTGAGCAAATGCGTGTTTTTTTATTTGGGGGCTGCAGGATGTTCTGGGTGTCAAGCAGGTTGACTTTGGTTTAATTTAATGAAGATAGAAGAGCTTGAAGCCTCAGGCATATGCGAATATGTGTTTAAAGTTACTGTCACACCCAAAAGTGAGTGCCAGGAAGAAAACTTTTTTCACATATTCCATGCCCTGCGGCTTCTTGGCCTTGAGATCATCCCTGACTTGCTACCTGTGGACTTGCCAAGGAAATCCGGCGCCTTCTATAGTTGTTGGTACCTGACAAAAACAGACCTGCCATAAATGTTTGGTGAATGAATACATGAATGAATGAACCAGCAAATGAATGAATTTACTGCTGCTGGATGTGGCCACCACCAGACAGAAGGAGATGAAAGTATAGTCTGTCAAAAGCAAGTTGGATATCTCTAATGCAATACCATCCTGACTATGAGAAAGTTCAACTTTATACAAGTGCTAACTAGACTGCTCACGTTTTTGCATCGTCATATAGACTTCTGTCCTACATTACGTAGTGTGCACATTTAAAAAAGAGGAGTATTTTCATTAAAGTATTTATCTATTTTATTGTTAATAATATAATCTATAAAATGACTTGGGATCCACTGAGATGAAAGCAAGCCATATAAATATGAGATATTATTATGCTTCTTATAATTACAGAATGCCTGCACAGCAGTTCGTCATGAGCACCCATCAAAGAAAGCTCCGTCACAAAAGGCCATTGTCGGAACAGTTCAACGAGGCCAGTTTTAAAGGGATTTGGGTTGACTTGCTCTTTATAGGGAACTTAGGTGTGAATCAGGTGCTTCGAACTCCATTGGGCAGGCCTTGAACATGGATTAATTTGTAACAAGCTTAAAGAATAAAAAATAGCTCTTCCTAAACTTCCCAGGAATGTATTTATTGCACCTCTGGAGGCAGAGAACACTCATAGCATGAGAAAGGTCTCCATTTTTCCTTTGTGTAGCCTGAGTCATGTCAAAGCTGGGGAATGAAAGAGGAAGTGGGGGGGGGGGAAGGACTGCATGTCTTTTTCGTTTCTCATCGTTCTATGGATCAAGTCTTGCATTGACTCTTAATAGAAATTTTCAATGAGTCCAATTTGTCCCCCAAGGGAGCAAAAATTGATTTTTTTTGCAGGGCAAAAAATTCTTAGCCTTTTTGTGTAGAAAGCACAAGGATACATATAGTACAAGGGGGACCCAAAACACTGGAATTTATTTATATTAAAAATTGCGTATTTATTCTTACATCTTTAAACTTCAGTCACTTTCAAAGTACTCTCCATTTGATGCAGTACACCTATCGAGACTTTTTTCCACCACTCAAAACAGTTTTTGAATTGGTCGATTTTGATACCTTTTAGTGTTTCTGCAGCTTTTTGTTTCACCTCTTCCTGGCAAAACATTTCCCTTTGCAGGCTTCTTTCATCTTGGAAAACAAACAAAATAAGTCTCTTGGGGCAAGATCAGGAGAGTAGGGAGGGTGGAGAACTGACATCATACCAATTTTTTGGTCAAAGACTGCTGAACCTCCAGCGTAGTGTGGGCAGGTGCACTTGTAAATCACCCATCAAGAAATGGGCGAACACAGTGAAAGAATCTTCAAAAAAATTCACTGAAGCCTTACGCAGTCTCTCACAACACCGCCACCCGTTACACTGGTAAAGGTGTGTTCCTAGAACACTCCCCTAGTGGGGGAAGCCTGTACTATGAGTGGCCCACCCTCCAGAAGATAATTGCTTTTTGGGGGGTCCCCCCTTTTATATTAAAAATGTCTCTTCATAATGTTTCTGTAATATGACGATTTCATGGGGGAGGAAAATTAGAAAAAATAGTCTTAAATGTCTCCTTACAGAAGTGTTGGGGGAGATGAGAAACACTCCCCTTGCTCTCTAAGAAGAGTTGAACCAATGCTGATCGAACACAGTTTTCCTGTTCTGTGGGAAGCAAGCTTCAGAACCCTGGGGAGACAGTCTCCTAGGAAACCAGCATCTTGCCATTACCCAACTGTGCATTTTTTCCCTGTGGCCTAAATTTCAAATCGTGGTCAAAGTGCAAATATCTTTGGGTGAGGTAATACTTCACATTTTTATTTTCCACTTATATCTTGGCATACAGATCTATCCATTCCTTTTCTGACAACAAATTTTAATAAGAGCAGGAGAGACCCTGAGAGTGTAGGCACGTGAGAGATGGAAGGGGGCATGATCGAGGGAAGGGGGACTGCAAAAAGCAAAGTTAAAAAATTTGATTGGACCAGTCACAGAATTCAGTCTACTGTCTCAATGTTGAAACAAATGTATCTATTTTCTACAACTCTGTTTAACTCTTTGAAGATTTTATTCTACTGAGGTATCAGGGGAAAAAACCCACAATCGATTCAGGGTTCCCTCCATTTCCCAGAATCAAGCGTGGGTTCCACGGCAATGGTGTAGTGCCCACGCCTGGGTGACGGTGGGTCATGCTGTGACAGGTCTTCAATATCACCTGTCAGCTTATCTGGGCTTGGTCATAGGTACATGCGGGTCAGCACTGAGTCACCCTGCCGGGTCCTCCAGGTTTCCCCTGCCTCCATGCCGGGAACTCGGTGAGACTCCCTGGCATCGTCAGTCTCAGCGCACCACATCCTTGGGGTCCTGCTTCCTCTCTAGGGTACTCCCTGGGCAAGGGCACGGGTCCTCTCTCACTCCCAGTCTCACCCCAACCATATCTAGCTTTCATCCCTGCCCCTCATCCCCTGCCTGTGGGAAGTGCAATCTGACGGGAGCAGAAGTCACCAGCAGCAAAGCTCCTCACTCTCCCCTCACCGTTCTCCTCTCTGCAGTCTAGTCTCCAAGCTGAAGAGCTCCCTCAACTCATATTCTCCCAAATTCACTGCTTCCGCACAGCTGTCCTTCCGGGATCCCCGAGGGCCCCAGGGCCCAGCAGCTGCTGTTTCAAAGCCCTGACTTGACTCTGCTTGGCTCTGCTCTCTGCACTGCCCTGAGGCCATGGGACAGAAAAGCCAAGCTCACTTGGAGGAGGACAGGCCAAGAAGAAAGAGATGCCAAGGGAGGAAATATCAGTTAATATTTCAAAATATTCACCTAAATACAAAAAGCACCATGTCATATTTGGGGGCTGATTCGGGCTCCCAGCACGGGGTTCACTGACTTCCATTCTGGACCATATTCAGAGAAACTGCTGTGGATTTTAGTCACACAAGTCCACAAACCTGGCAAAAGCTGTCTCCTTTTTGCTCAAAAGGACTGCGCACCTGCCACAGCATAGACTGTTGGATATTTCATCAGAGGTAAAAGAATCAAATTGTGAGTTCAGTTCCCAAGGTGAGATTGGTATCAAAAATCACACACGTGACTAACACATAACAAGTTTAAAAGTCTATGAGTATTTGCACATGAAATAAATGCTGTTGAAATGAATTGCTTCAGATTCGATAAGAGCCGGCTAACTTTAGCTATGGCTTTGAAGTTGAAAAAATCACAAAGCCATTCTAGTGCTTCAAACATGAAGCCTGTGGATGGTTCTGCCACAGAAGCAGCTACTGATGCTGCTTGCACAAGATGAGTAGGAACGAAGGGGAGAGCCCATCAGCTTGGTGGCCATAAAACCACAGTTCAAAAACAGCAGAAGCTGAGCTCTCTGGCTTGGTTTCACCACCTCTGCAGGGGTGAATGTCGCTGGGAGGTGTGTTACCATCACGAGATAAATAGGACTTCCCCCAGCATGCTCTCAATTCACTGGGTAAATGTTTTTTTTTTCCTCAAAGTGGTACTTCAGGTGTGAGGGGGAAAAATTAGCCTTATCCTTGTGCTTTCTATGCTCTGATATCTTATATTTACAATCCGATTGTGTTCCTGAGGAGGAGCTCAAGGCATTTTCCGACAAGTCACCTCATTCATCCCCTTAGAGACATTGACCAGGGGGCAATGGGTGGTGAGAGCCAGGAAGGTTGCATTAAAAGAGTAATTAACATTTACGTACATTTCTCTTCCATGGTCACATTCTGAATCCAAGCAACACATTTTTGGGTCAGTCTTCTTTTTACTCCCACCCCTAAATTCCACACTCCTAATATATGTCTCAGTTTTCCCATTTTTTGTTTCCATCTTACAGCTTATCTGGTTACTGAACAGAAAAATAAAACAAACAAATAAAATGCAAAACTACCCCAACTGTTTACCTGACAAACAAATGATTTCCAAAGTTTAGCTCTCAAAATATTTTGCCAAGCTGTTATTCCTACTAAGATAGAATGACAACACAGTGCTCGGAAATGCTAGCAAAACCAAGTATTCATACGTTGTCCCACGCCACAAAGGGAGTAAAGACAGCAGAGAGTCCTCACCATGTTGTAACGTGTGGAGACAGCAGCACACTGAATCACAGCCTTGGCAGCTAAATCAAGGGCAATAGAGCAATAAAACAGCTCATTTCCATGTGACAAACCAGCCCTGGGAACCCAGATAAGGCCTTAGCTTCACAAAGGCTACAGATCCATTTTCTATTTTCCTGAAAGTCTTGGCAATGATCCAAAGCCAACGCATGAAACAGACAGGAGGCTGTTTCTGACCAAAGGCTGTGACAGCTGAGGCCCTTTCTTCAGGCAACAGCACCAACTAGCACCTTCTCCCTGGGTGGTGACCACGTTCTTCCATGGAGCCCATGGTACGTAAAATAACTGCTGTTTGCTAGAGAAGCTGCTTTCAACACAACTCCACTAGGGGCTCTGATAATGATGATAATGAACATTTATTGCATGTTTATTATGCGCTAAGTATTGTTCTAGGCATTTTATAGGATGATCTCCTCTATTCTTCTCAATAACCTTATGAGATGGTACTATTACTGGCCCCATTTTATTGATGAAGTAAATGAGGCCCAGACAAGTTAAGCAATTTTTGCCCAGGGTCCTGTGGCTAATAAATAGTATAGCTGGATTGAAGTCCAGAACCCACTGCTCTTGATCACTACGCCGTGTTGCAACGATCACAATGGTGAATGTTATTAACCTCCTATTCGTATACTGGGAAGGTAGCTAAACTAGGTAAAAAAAAGTATCATTGGGCTAAACATAGTTTATTCAATAAACGATGTTGGGAAAATTGGGCAGATACGTGGAGAAAAATGAAACTAGACCACCGTTGTATACCCAAGAATACAAGAATAAATTCACAATAGATTAGAGACTTAAATGTTAGACCTGAAACCCCAAAAATCCTAGAAGAAAACATAGGCAATAAAATCTCGGACATTGCTCACAACAGTATTTTTTCAGATATATCTCCCCAGGCAAGGGAAACAAAAGAAAAAATAAGCAAATGGGACCATATCAAACTAAAAAAGGTTTTCACAACAAAAGAAATTATCAACAAAAATAAAAGACAATGCACAGAATGGGAGAATATATTTGCCAATACATCTGATAAAAGGTTAATATGCAAAATTTATAAGGAACTTACAAAACTCAACACCAAAACACACAAACAAACAACACAATTTAAAAAAGGGCAAAGGACCTAAATAGACAGTTCTCCAAAGAGGACATACAGATGGCCAATAGGCATATGAAAAGATGCTCAAAGTCACTAGTCATAAGAGAAGTACAAATTAAAGCCACAATGAGATATCCTCTCACACCTGTCAGAATGGCTGTCATCAATAAACCAACAAACAACAAGAGCTGGCAAGGATGTGGAGAAACGGAGACACTTTTGCGCTGTTGGTGGGAATGCAGACTGGTGCAGCCACTGTGGAAAGCAGTGTGGAGATTCCTCAAAAAATTAAAAATACATCTGCCTTTTGACCCCATGATCCTACTTCTGGGAATATGTCTGAACGAACCCAAAACACTAATTTGAAAGAACATAAGCATCCTTGTGTTCATTGCAGCATTATTTACAATTGTCAAGGTATGGAAGCAGCCCAAGTGTCCACCAGTAGATGACTGAATAAAACAACTATGGGACATTTACACAATGAAATACTACTCTACTATTCAGCTGTAAAAAAGAAAAAAATTTTACCCTTTGAGACAGCATACAAAGGATGGACCTGGAGAATATTATGCTAGGTGAAATAAGCCAGTCAAAGAAAGACAAATGATCTTACTCATGTGTGAACTAAAAAGCAAAATAGAAACAGACTCATAGATAGAGAGCAGGCTGACAGCTAAGGTCAGGGAGAAGGGGAGGGGTGGAAGGACTGAGGAAAAAGGAAAAAGGACTCATGGACACAGACAACAGGGTAGTGATCATGGGAGGCAGAGTGGAGTATAAGGGGGCTAAATGGTAATGGAAAAAATACAGTAAAAAATATAGTTACTACTAGACTACATAAGAATCCTTCTTCTTCCCTAGATGCTAGCCAGAACGTGAATGCTAATATGTAAGAAATGAAATGTCAACTTGTTATGTATTTTTAGAACATCTTAAATACTTTAAATCATTATTGAAAATTGATGTTAAAATTTGAGAGGTGAAGAAAAATAAGAAAAAACAGTTGCCAGACTTTTGTTTGGAGGACACAGTCATCATGTCAAAGTGTAATTTGCAAAGGATTAAAAAACGTGCTTTCATGCAGCTACAGAACAAAGACGTGCTAAAGATTTTGTCTAATTCCTTAGCTCATGAGGGAGCCAGTAAGATGTTAAAAGTGGTCGAAATGGCCTTTGGAAGGCTGCATACACAGAGGGGACTTAATAAATTTCTGGGTTAGATATGAAGCTGGTTAATGTCCAATTCAGCTTAAAATATACCCTTTGGGGGTTATCTGTTCCATGACAGAGAATTGGTTACATTTCTACTTGAGAAAAATGTACAAGTTGGTCTCTGCTTTGGCATAGATGTAAATTAGATCAGTAAATAGAAAGCCAAGCCAAGCGTAGCACTGACTAAAGAAAACAAAAAACTACTTGCTATTTTGTTTTATGTGCTATAAGTTCAGATAATTTTTTTTGGACAATCCCTACTATGGTAGGGGAACAGAGCCTTGGGTCTAGCCAGCTCCAAATGGAAAAAAAAAAAAAAAAAGGGAAAATCTGTAAAGTCAGCATAAAATATGTTTTAAAACTCCTGGATAAAAATAGATTGTTTTCTCTAGTGATCAATAAAAGGAATAAGCCATTGGAATATGGGAAAGGGAGTAGAAAAAGAATGAAGAGAAAGGAAAAGCAAAAAAAAATCTTAGTACTGCATTTTACTTTTGTATAAACTAAATGATAGTGGGCTCATTTTATAGGCAAAAGGATCAGTAATTGAATTTTAAAATAGGGAGAACGGATTATAAAAGTCAATGTGCTTGTAGCATATGCCCCTCCATGTCCTTTGAAGCATCTTGGCTACCCCTCAGATGCCATTCTATCCACTGATCAATGAACATGAAATTAAATAGGTTAATTTGTCCAGAGTGGAGTGATTTGATAATAGTCCAAATCTCTGTTTTCCTTGAACTAGTTCTCACTTTGGTTTGAATTACAGGTTAGGAAGAAATGTGAGGCTCTTTAGTAATGAATTAAATATTTGCAAATTTTAAGGGTTTAACATAACAGACTCCTGATGTCAACACTTATCCTGAACTTTTCTGAGTATTCCAGAAGCTTGTTCAGTTTGGAATTCTAAGATGCCAATTGCTTATTTGTGTCTTCACAAGATCGGCCTGGTTTTTCCTGAAATTGACAGATAAATACAGTAGCGTTCCCTTCTTTGTCTCCTAAGTGAACAAAATGCTCATTCTTCCTGCCTAACAAAATAAAACCAAAATATCCTACCATGGAAAACTGCTGCTGGATAAAACTGTCATTTGAACAAGGTTTACTGTACTGTTTCAGAAATGAGAAAGAATATCATTTTTTTCTGTATTGATGTATATCCTGAACTAATGAGGCAGATGAACTGGGCTTCTAGTCTCAGGTGAGGCCAGGGAGGTGACAGGTGAAGGCCAAAGCTGCCTCCAGCTAATTCAGGGCTCCAGGCAGGCAGCTGTTACAAGGCCCATCAGTGGCCTAGCCCCTATTCTTCCCTAGACCCCACACCTCCTGAGGGAAGGCCCTACCTCTTCAGGGACTGCCTTGGCTGGCCCCCACCCCCTCGCCTAACCTCTGAGCACTAAAAGTCAAAAACATTATGAAAGTCCTGTTCTTTCTTTTTGTTCTTGCTAGTTGAGGACAAAGTACATGTGTCTTTGCTCTGGGTGACTAAAAGGAAGAGCAACATCAAGGTGATGAGAACTTGAGTTTGAGCTGGGTCTGACCTAGACTGCAGGGGGGGAGGGCAAAGGGGGCCTTGAGGTCCCTTTGTGTCCAGCCCAACTCGGTGATTCAGGAAAATGGCAAAGTATGGGGACAAAACTTTAACCAGGAATAAAACACCAATATTTGATTGACTGGCTTGCATTATATCCCCCAGGAATCTAACCCTGATTGAGGATGGGCATGTTAATTACAAACCCTGCCATCTGGCCTGCTCGATAACACCTGGGAAGGGAGCACTTCAGGCTGCAGGTGGGTGCGAGCTTGCTGGAGAGCCTGAGTGAGGCAGGCCAGGTGAGCTCCACTTTCCCCGGACTTTGTACTATGTGCAAAGAATACTAGGGCAGCACTAAGCAGAGGCTCTTAATTTGGTGTAGATATTTAATTCTAACCTAAGGCAGGTTTGGGATTGTGGATGTCATTCAACAATGTCGGCTACTTCAAGGTGTTGCTGCCGTTACTGCAGTTATTACTATGGATAATGATATTATCCAGTGAGAAGCATGAGTTATTGAGTACTTATTACAGGCTACTTCTATGAAAAAGATATCCTTAATCCCACTGTACATGTGGAGACCCAGAAATTAAGAAATTTGCTCAAAGTCACAGATTACAAATTACTTGAAACCACCCTGTCGGTTCCTTTTCTATTTCTATATTTCCCAACTGGTATGGAGGGTTCAATGTACAGTTCCGGCAGCTTTCTCCTCCCTCCTTAAAGGGCAAGCTGACATTTTAGCTACAACTGGCACCAATGAGGGAGAAGTAGCAAGGGTAAGTTTTTAGGATTCCTGTGGTTTATCCACAGATTCTCAGAGCACTGCCCTTGAGCTTTACCTATTGAATCCTAAAATAAGCTGATTCCTCACACAAGACTGAAAGGGTTGGAATATACAAAACATGACTGTGGTCTCCCCTGCTAGTGTTAGACCTTCAAAGGCATCTTCCCCTTCCCTTGGGCAAGGTTCCTCCAGGCCTACGATTATCAGTGAAATTTAACTAAATCTGGATCAAAAGAGTGGAATTAGACTATTTATCACAAGAGCCTTGAGGCATCTAATCAATAAACATGTATTTAAAATGGGTGTCTCTCTTAAATCAGTAAGCATGCTTTTTCTCACAATTCAAAGAATTAGCAAAGCTCCAAGGGATAATGAGCAAATTGAAAAATCTTCTCCCTGGGACATCATGTTTCCAAGGATTAGGTTTGTTCAAAAGCAGAAGAGTCTGTTTTCTGTGGATAAGCCATTTTCAGAGACTGTACAGGAACTCAGAGTCTGTACTCAGAAGACAGTTGGCTTTGGAAAAAGAACAACACATTCAGAGAAAACTGGGATCGAATATAAAAATATAGTCTTACTTTGCAGTTAGGACAGAAAGAGTGGAAATGCAGAACAAAGTGGGGAAGAAGAAAGTAAAATCCACAAAAAGTCTTGAGGAAGACAACATTTAAGAGCTGTGGGGGGTGGGCTGGGCAGAGAGAAAGGAGAGCAAGTGCTTACTGTGGGCTAGGCACACGCTAGGTGCCGGGAGTGAGAGAGTTCTGAGTCCCGAATGATGCCCAGTTTTCTGGCACAGAGGCTGGATTAATATGTCACTCATTGAAATGGGTCAGTCTGGGGAAGTGGTTTCTGGAAGGCAGTTCTACTTAAGAAAAATGTAGGGTAGCATTTCAGCTGCCAAAAGTAAAGGATTTTTTTTTTTTTTTTTTCTTAAGACAGGAAACTCTCTACAATTTGACAGCTACTAACCCAAGCTACCAGCTAGTGCAGCAGGCAGAGGCTCAGGAGGTGGGGATGGGATCCTGTCCGAGCCCTGACAATTTCTCATGCTGATGGAACAATGTTTTCTAAACCATCACGCTGGAAGCTCTTAATTGCAAAATGTTGATAGTTGGTTTTTGGTGACTATGGTGGGTTAAACATTACTCCAGTTTCATAGGTGAGACAACCAAAGCATCACTAGTCAAATGGCCATGGAGGTTGATGACAGACCTTGGTAAGAGCCTGTAGCAGGAACATTTGCTTCTCATCTCAGGGACATCCCTTCAGACATCTCTGCATGGACAGTCATCAAATTTTGGTGTGATGCAAAAAGGCAGGCTACCATGGTCATGTATACTCGCATTACTGAGAGATTTTATAAAGTAGTGAATAGTATATGAGATAGTCAAAAAATTCACCAACAGAATGAAACTTTAATAACAATGTAATTCTTGACTATATTCCTTGCTCTTGATTAGCAGATGTCCCTCTGGCCTTTCCTCTCCCTCTCTCTTCCACAACTTCTCAGTCCTCTCTATTGCTTCTTCCACTTTATGCTCATGCCCTCTGCGTTTTACAGATCAAATGCTCATTTACTTTCCTGGTGAAAAACAGACCCATTAAAATATTCCCAGGGAAGCTATTTACTCCATTCGATCAGATGTAAGATGTCTGGAATCCAGATTAGCATTGCAGCTATGGAAATGCATTTCCAAGAAACCCTGACCCAGAGTTCAAAAGATAATGTATCTGAGATTCCTCCGGACCAGAAAAATGGAAATAGCTCTGTTCCCTAGGGATCAAAGAAGATCCAGAGCATCCTCCCCAAATCCTCAAGCTTTCTACAAGATACACTCACAATCATGCACATGATCCCATCATTGGGGGATCTTGGTGGTTTTACTAAATGGAGGCTGAAAAATGGGATTACTATTTGCATCAGCCTTTCCTGGAAGACTTTTGCTTTTGTTCCACCAGGGATGGGATGTTCCATTACTGGCAAGTCCAGCGCAGTGTGGAGCCTGTGGGCAAAGCTGCTGGGGGTTGGAGTGATCAGGCCAAGGGTCATGCCCAGACGATGGGTTGCAGCAGGTCAGAGACCAGGTCAGGTTGGAATGGAGACAACACTGTCATCCCAATCAGAAGGCAGGCTGGTGAGACTGGGGTTGGGGGGCAAGTAACTAATCAGATCTCTGAGGCCATCGTGAGCGCTCTGGGGAGCAGGCACCTTCGTGGTTTGGGCTCCTCTGTGAATTTTGTTTGTTTGCTTGTTTGTTTGTTTGTTTGTTTAAGTTTGATTGCCTTTGGCTCAATCAGTGGTAATTATCAACGTCACATTAGAATCTGTTCCCTTAAAATTTCTTTGTAATCTCTTCTCCAGATGTTTTAAAATCTCTTTTTAGAAGTCTTCTTGTACTTTGAATGGCTATCTTACCCATGCATGGCTTTGTGATGCTTTCATCATTGGAAACTACCAGTTTACTGACTTATGCCCACGGCAGCACATTTTATTATCCAAGTCCCAAGTATGCATGCCACCTCCGATCTCTTCAGAAAAGTTATTAAGTATGAAGATTTTTAAAAATATATTTTATTGACTATGCTATCACATTTGTCCCATTCCCCCCCTTCTTCCCTTCCACCCTGCATGCCCCCCTCCCACCTGCATTTCCCCCCTCCTAGTTCATGTCCATGGGTCATACTGGAGATGGCCCATAGACATGAACTAAGGTTCACGTGTTCATGTGGGAACTAAGGCTCAAGGTGGCAGATGCAAGTTCTCCAAAATTCAACGTTTCACTTGAGAGGTCAAATGTTATCACCGACAACCAACCCTGTCCGTTTTCTTGGTGTCACAGGTTCACTTCTTTCTTTTGTGAGAACACGTCTGCCAGAAACCCAAGTCTGCATCAGTTTTCCTGTCGGTCATTTTCTCACGTAAAAAATGGTGTTTCACGAGAAACAGCCAGTTTCCTCACAACTCAAACAGACGGGGGCTTTTGCTCAAGACAACGCTGTCATTCGGTGTGCAGCAGCGCGCCTCGTGCACTTTCCTCAAAATCCACACAGAATGTTAAAGACTCATGTGCTGCAGAGTCAAGATCTTTAAAAAGTAGTGATTTTTATGGCTTTATCAAGGACATTCTTAAGTGAAACTGGAATGTGATCTTATTTCACTCTATTTTCTTGTATTTGTACTATGAATATATGACTTAAAAAAAAAAAACACCTACTAATACAGTTTGTTGCACTGTCTTAATTCGTATTATGGTGCCAGAAGTTTTACCCACCATATTTTTTTGCCTCAGCACTGCAAATGTTATTATAATCAAAAGGCAAGTAAGTATTTGCAGCGGAACTCACTTTAGAGATGCTGTACGCCTCCAGCAGCAACGGCGGCTGGGAGAGGTTGAACTCTCTGCGACTGCTGCTTTGTGACTGGACTGTTTAACTCTCTAACTTCACACTTGGCTGACTACCCCCGAAACCAGAATACTCGCCAAAGATAATGAGCATCAAGCCCCCAGGAAGTAGATGAATGAATGTATAGAGTGTAATAACTGCCCGATGTTATCTTTTAACTTTTTTTTAACTCAGTGATACATTGTTCTCTTGGGAGGTCTACACGACTGCCTGCCATCTTGTTCTGCTATTCACCCCCTTTAGAAAGGAGCACGGTGTGGAGACCGGTGTAGATTCTTCCCGGCCTGCCACCACCACCGCCGCCGCCACCACCACCGCCACCACCACCACCGGGAGCAGCTGCTTCACCCGCGCATGTAAGTTTCTCCTACTAAAGCTCTTATGACTTTGAATGAGGCTGCATGTCGCCTCTTTGATATCGATCCTGTTTTTGATTTTGGGGGCCTTCCAGAAGAGCTGGGTAAACTCTTTGAGTATGTTGAAGCTATTTCTTCCCCCTCAGTGCTGTCTGCATGGAATTTACATCTTAGCTGGGAGAGACAGACAATGAACCAAACGAATAAGGAAATTATATAGTATATCAGAAGGTGATAAGTGCAGTGGAGAAAAATAAAACAGGAAAAGGGGGTGGGATTGGGAAGAGTTTTGATATTTTAAATGGACTGATCCCGGAAGCCTAACTCAGATCCCAGCTCAGCTCCCACCACTTAGTGAGGCCAATATCATTCCCATTTTAGAGATGAGGAAATTGAGGTACAGCTGGATTAAGTGCTTTGTTGAACATCTCATAGGTGGTAAGTACGAGGTCAAGTTTTCAAACTCGAAAGCCTGGCTGTCCCCACTGGCACGTGATTCTCGCTGGTCTGCAACATGTCTCCGACACTTCCGCAACGTTTCTAAGTGAGATCCCAACTTTAGAGCGCAAAATCTATTTAGGGAAGTGAGATGACAATTTTTCCGTATAAAAATAGAACAGCGAGGAAAAAGGCACAATAACCACAAGAGTCATCAAATCTGCTTAAAGGAAAATCCAATTTTTTTTTTTTTACTGTTGGGCCATTGAATGGGCTTCTTCCCAGACACTGGATTTCTTCCCTTTATTTATTCTGCATATGTTTAGTAAGTGTTTTCTTTGTGTCATGCACTGGGGTAGCTGCTGGGAGCACAGACAGATCCGTGCCGAAGCAGCTCATAATGTTAGAAGGAAGGACAGAAGGAAGACAGAACATTCCAAAGGCGGGGGTAGGGGGAGCCTCTGAAACCTTAACAAAAAACATCGGAGGAGGAATTTAAGTTGGCTGAGGGTTAAACAGAAATATGTGTCCATATAACACATGTGCACGCACCCACAGAGCTGATTCCTGTGTCTGAGATCTAGAACCTCCTGCACCCACACAGGGTGAAGATTTTAAAAGGACAGAAATGACCCGCATCCTCCCATTCCACTCTATGGGGCTATGATGATAGGAACCTTGTAAAATGAATAAGCTAGAAACAATAACCCTATTTAATGCTGACAGTCTTAGAAGGAAGACATTGTTTGTGTTTTACAAATGAGGAAACTGAGGTTTAAAGAGCCATTTGCTCGATTTGGTCCCCTTGCTTCAGGCCTGAGCCACCACACAATCGTCACCAACTGCCATAAAGAGGAGTGCTTGGTATCTCAGTCCTTCTCACAGGCTGTCCTCCGGCGCCTGTGGCTCCTGTACCTCACCTCACGCCCTCTTTGCTCTTCACCTTCTGTCTTCCTGCCGTTTCGACATCGCTCCAGCTCTTTGTGGCTGTCTTGCATTCCCCAAACACTTGATCACTCTTACAAGCTAGGACAGATTTCGTTCCTCTGGTTGAACTCTCTGCACTATCCCTTAACCTTCATTTTGTTTTGTTTTGGTTTGGTTTCTTTTGAAACTTCGGTTTTTACTGGTTCTATCTGCTTCTGGTCACCTGGGATAAATTGTCTTCATCCAGCCACAACCCCTTGGTCTGCCCCCTGGTTCAGGGCCCTCATTTTCTGTCACTCTTGGGAGCCTGTAAGTGCAGGGTCGCTCCAAGAGCCACACCTCTGTAAATTCTACACTCTGCACCTCTGTCTTGCATCATCCCAGTCCTGATCTTGTGAAAATGTGATGCTGCACACCAAGAGTTTCCAGGGCTTTCCCTCTCCCCACTTTGTCTGAGAACTCTATTTCTCTGCAGTTACTCACCCAGTCAACGACTTGTAGATACAAAATTGCCAGAAAGACTTTAAACTCAGCACAACCTTCTCTGAATCATAAACTGATTTTCTCACACAGTCAGAGCTCATCCTCAAATTCTTTTCTCCTAGTCTATTTTCCTTCCCATAACCAATTCTTCGATGAGTCAAGAAGCATAAATCATTGATTCAGCCATTTAATTAGTCAAACAATTATTAGCACTTCCCATATCAGTTTTCTGACTTATTTTTCTTTCAAATGGTCAACCAATAATTGAACAAGCAGGATTCATAAAGTATGTTTATAAAACCCACTTGATTATATTTTTTCTTACTTCTTAACATGGAGTTTCTTTATTGTTGGGTCTCTTTCCTATCCTGAATGCACTCTTGGGCAGACCTATGACTTTTCCAATCACTCTTAAATAAAAAATAAAAAAGTCTATACTCAATTTAAATAAGATTCAGGGCGTATAGTCCAATGTATTATTTATATTATTTAATACTTCAGTCTTTATTTCAAAGGAAAAAAGTCTCTCCCCTCCCCCGGGTAACAGATTAGCTGGCCGCCATCATCACTCCTTTGGGGCTGGACGAGAGGAGGCAGGTGACTAGGGGCTAGAGATGCCCATTGGTCTGTCAGAAGTGTGCAGCTTCACCCTCCCCAGCCCTGTCACAGCCTGTCCTTTCTTCGGCCACTCCCTTCATCTGGGCGGGGCCTGTCTCTGGGACGTCGCTCCTACCTCAGGCAGCTGGCGCCTCAGCTGGCTTCTGTTGCAATTCCTTCACCCTGGAGGGCTGGCCTCCTAACACATTATCCATCCTCTTATTGTTGGGTGGTTGTTTTCAAGGTTCTGACATTCAGCAGCGATTTTCAACCTTTTCCATCTCATGGCACACATAAACTAATGACTAAAATTCTGCAGCTCACTAAAAATATGTATTTTTTGCTGATCTGACTAAAAAATAGGTATAATTTTGAGTTATTCACACCAGATGGCTGTTGTTGTCTTGGCTGTTGTCACTTTGTTTTAATTTGACAATCTAGGGAAAAAGAGGTCAGTGCCCCTGACTAAATAGTCAGGTGCTGCGTGATTTAAAAATTCTTGCAGCACACTGGTCAGCACACCGGTTGAAAATCACTGTTCTAAAGTACAGTATGGTCAACTGTGGATGAGGAATATATTTTGTTACATTGTAAAAAAACAAATCTTCACACTTCAGGTCCAGCATTCTTTTCTTCACCATGATGTAAGTTCTCACTTTAGGCTATGTTAGTGTGAATTGAAGTCTACAAATTTATCCCTGCAAATGATAGTTGCATTTTAACTGTAGAACAAATGGCTTTGGTCCCTCTAAAGATATTTTGGGCATCAGTGAGTAAGGTGGGATTGTGCTTCCCAGAGCCCTTAAGTTGGCCGGAGAGACCACCTGTTGGACAAATGATACTCCACAGGCGGTGCTTGTTAGCAAGTCAGGTTTGCTGCATCTGTTGAGGATTAGACTCGGCTCAATTGTTCTGTTAGACAACAGAGAAAAACACAATATTTAAATAAATGCGTTCTGCCCCAAGGAAAAAAGTTGGTACTTTAAGGACAAACATTATTGCAAGACTCCATGTAGCCTCTCAGAAAACGAAAAGATGGAGGGTGTTTGCTGAGCCCAGCATGCGGGCCCTCCGGGGGCTCTCAGAGTGCAGCTCCCGGTCCAGCAAGCACTCCCTTACTTCAAGGTCCCTGGTTCTGTGGTTCATCTTTCTTAGTTACACAGTTGTAACCAGGGGGCATTTGGTTCTTCTTCCTTTCCCTATTTGTAATGTCCTTCTCAGACAGTGAGAAAACGGACTCCCATTTTTCTTAATATTTATATATATAATCAGTCTCCCTGTGTGTTCACATTTTCTGTCACTGCTGCTAAATCATCTTCCATTGCTGCAGACAGCTTCCTCTGTGTTATTGACTCTGACTCCCTACACCAGGTTCTACTCAACTTGCTTGTACTCTGACTTCTGATGGTGCTCCATCTCCCCACTCAATTGTCCTCACTCTGCTCAGTGTCCACCACCAAATCGGGTTGTCCCTCTCTCTATTTGAGCTTCTATACCCCACTCCAGGCTGCCATGTGCCCCACTCATCTCTCCTCTGCGTACAGAGCTGTACCTAATGGCTTTAGGACTGAATTTGTTCAAGAATGGAAGGCAAAGAGGAAAACCTCTGACTGTACTTTGTATGAGGAAAAAAAATCCCGTTCCAGTTGACCCAAATGGAAACAGACTACCCAATCCGTGATGTAAAGAAACAGCCCTTCTCTGCTGACAGATATAATAAGAATTCTTAAAGCTATCCTTTGAGACTCCACTTCTCATTTATCCCTGTTACTCTTGATACACAAAATAATTTGTTAAGTGAAGGGCAGAGAGAAAGCTTAAATTCTCATGTGCCAATTATAGCAAAGGAGAGGAAATGTTCAGCTTAATGGCATTAAAAAAAAAAGAATAACAAGGCAAATACACTCCAGCCTTCAGGAGAGCAGATCTGATGTATTGATTCGTTTCCTGAGAAGTCACAAAAGAAGCCTCATTGCTTGGAATCTTTGCAATTTGACTAGTTTAGAAAAAAACTAGAAGCTTCTACAGTCTTTCAAGTGTTCTCAGAGCTGTCCTAAAGGGCCTGTCCCCTTCTGATTCTGCAGGCCAGCACCGCCTTCTTTGCTGTAAGGCCGCCCCAGCTGGAATGTGCCTCCTGGGCTCTCTTTGACTCCAGTAGATAGCTCTGCTATCTCACAGACTCAGGCTGGTCAGGGCAAGGCATTCTCGGATGTGTCAGAATAATTAGAGATGCTCTAAGCCCAACCAGTGCAGATGTCTCATCCCCTCAAGGGCTGTAAGCACCACCCTCACCCCTCGGGGCCCCATCCTCAGGCATTCCTTTCAGTGTTGAGTTCAGAGGGTCTGGCCTGGATCAGGCAGCCACCCAGCTCCCCAGTATGACCAGGTCAGTGGCTACAATGCAGGGCTTTCTAAATGGAGTTTGGTCAAGTTCAGGCATCAATGGACGCCAGTATGGACCCTAAAAATAAAGCAAATAGGGGAAGCTTCAAAAACCTTCTTGAAGATGGAAGTGACTGGAGGTTACAGAGGGCAGTGGGATGACTCCTAATGGCCCTATGGAAGCTGCCAGGAATTCTCAAATTGCCTGGAATGTCAACGAGTCCTATACCATCCAGTCTTGCATGGGGTCAGAAGTGAGCAGAGTGAGTACAATAGCTCTTCAGTGTTGAGAACGGAAATGTGTTTGAGGTCCATTATGTCAAATGCAGCGTGTCTCCACCACACTCATAGATTTTCATCTCAAAAACTACATGAACTCTGGGCTTTTCTTTTGGCAAGGACAGTCATGCAAATGTTACATTCTTATATTCTCCCTTCTCCCTTCTTTCTCCTTCCCTGCCAAGGCTTCTCAGCATCAAGTCCAGGACACTTCTTACAGCTTCTCCTCCATCAGTCTCTTAATTTTCTACTGCTTTGTTCTGTGTTTAAACACTAATTATCTCACATTGGGCTGCTCTAATTGAACCTCTGTCTTTAGTAAAATATTTTTTACTTAATGCATTAACATTCATGCTTATTTATTACAGAAACTCTATAATTGAGAATATAATTGATGGGTCCTTATGGGTTAATTCTTTAAAAGTTTAGAACCAATAATTAGCATAAAACTACTCTCTCCACTATATTATAAAGTATCATGTACAGTCATATTCTATTGTTGAGATAACAATTTATACAAATTTTGGCCCTGGCTGGTGTAGCTCAGTGGATTGAGCACAGGCTGTGAACCAAATGGTTGCCAGTTCGATTCCCAGTCAGGGCACATGCCTGGGTTGTAGGCCAGGTCCCCAGTGGGGGCCACGCGAGAAGCAACCACACATTGATGTTTCTCTCTCTCTTTCTCCCTCCCTTCCCCTCTCTCTAAAAAAATAAATAAATAAAATCTTTAAAAAAAGCAATTTATACAAATTTTAAGAAAATTATCAGACACATATGAAGGCCACTTCAACAGTACTCTATGAAGTTTTCCCACTCAGCAGTACTCTTCCTCACCTCAGCCAGCCTGCCTGGGTGAGCTGAACCATGAAAGGAGATGGGAGATGAGGAAGATTTCCAGTGGTCACTGTCTCTTCACATGGTCTTGACTCATATCTCTGTGCATATGTTTACAGTTAAAGGCTACTGTTGTTTACCATAACCAAAATGACCTTGGTTGGAATCTGGTAATGGTTACCATAAATGATATAAGGATCTTAAGTTCTGATTGTAAAATTCACTTTAGCTTTACAAGCTGGGTAGCAGGTTTGCAAGTCCATGGAGAAAATGGATTTTTGGAGGCAGATGAAGCTACCTTAAAGACACCAGAAAAAATGTTAAGCTTCTTCCTCCTCTTCACATAAGGCTGAGCACTTACACTGTCAAAAAATATTTAAAATGCAGGATAAAATTTGGTGATGAAGTTGAATGGATATCACAAAATAGGAATGAGGTATTTTGGGGTTTGTTTTCATTATTTTTATTTGGGAAAACAATACTGAATCATCATCACAGTAGAAGCAAATTTTTTGGAAATCAATCAACCCATCCAGACACTTAAAATGTGGAATGAGCCCTGGCCGGATGGCTCAGTTCATTGGAGTGTTGTCCAGCACACCGAAAGGTTGCTGGTGTGATCCCAGGTTGGGGTGCACATGGAGGACAACCCATCTATGTTCTCTCTCTCATATTGATGTTTTTCCCCCACCCCTCTCGAAATTAAAAAAAAAAATGTATCTTCAGGTGAGGCTTTAAAAGAAAAGGTGAAATGAAAAAAAAATCTTACTTGTTCTAGGTCTCCATTCCCAGTACCTTTGGAAAAGTCATTCATTTACTTTCCCACTGAAGATTAGACATGCTCACATTTGCCACCAGATATTGTGGCAAAATTCTTTGTGATCCCTTAGGGAACGTTCTAGCCACAGTTAAGATACAAGAAAACAAGCATCTTAAACTGCTTAAAAAAAAAAAAAAAGGAAATCACTTAATACATTTTTAAGGGTATAATTAATGCATTTATGAACAAATGATAATAAGCACTTTTAAGTCACAATGGTATTTTGTTACTAGGGATCTAATATTAAAGAAGTATATCCTTTTAACTTCATTTAAAGATTATATAACATATAATGGAAATTTTGCATAACAACCTTTATGTTTTTTTTTAAAGCTGTCTTTGTATGTTAGCTAAATGTTTTTGCAGCCTAAGACTCCAAAATAAAAATGGTTTTGATCTTTTAGGATATTGTTTTGAATTTAGTTATCACAGTGAACTTTAAGGGTACGGTTTTATTTTCTGTTATCAAATACCTCTTTCCTCCAGCCTATTAATAAAAAAGTCACAGCCCTTAGCTCTAATACCAAATAAAATAAATATGACTATAATTTCACACAAAGGGTGAATGGCAAGGTCAGATTTTAAAAGCCACATGGAGATTAGATTAATGCAGATGAATGTATGCATGTATTATATAGTCAATTGAATAGAGTCAATAAATATATGTATATAGTGTATGTATACCAATGGGTACATTAGGGAGGTTATTCTCTGAGGTAGAAATTAGCTGTGGATGACTGAGTTTGCAAAGTACAGCCAGGTTATTAAGTAAACAATACAGTAAGACATTCCACTTCCCCCAAATCCTAAATTATGAAATCAATTGCAAGCCATCTGACATGGAAGGCGTAAACTGCCTTTCTCTTTTCCCAAGCATGCTCATAAAGAGGAGAGAGGCAGAATGGTTATTGCTGAGCTTGCACTTTACAATTATTCTGCAGAAAGAGAGAGAGACAAAGACAGAAACTGACTAATGGTGTGACATCCATTGCTCAAGGCACCCTAATCACCAGGGCTGCCTCAAACTTCCGCACTGGCTACAGTTATAGAAGAGACAACTTAACCTTCTGGGGATCTCCAGAAGGCACTCCCTGTTAATGTGACCTGTCTGGGACCATGGCAGACCAGTTCTACAATTCTGCACAGATCATTCACCAGACTTAAAAGGAAGGAGGCCCTGTTTTGTAAGGGAGGATCTGAATATCCCAAGTGGAGTGTGCATCCTGGCATCCTTTGGTGATGTGCTCTCTTGGGAGGAGTTGATGGAGGTGAGCTCTGATGAAGTCAGGTTCTTTTGTGTATAGGAAACAAAAAGGAAGGTCTTGTAAAAAGGGTCCCTAAATCAACTGCCCGAAGCCCACATGATAGGGTATCTTGAGGTGGGGGGTGAGCCTTGGGTGATGGAAATTCACAACCAACTTTCTCATTAGTGTCCATTGCTTTCAAATGAGGGAGTAAATCAACTTTCAATTACATAACAAATGCAGTGCAGCTCGAGGGGCAGGAGAAAAGCAGAATACGCCAAGACCTCATCACCAAGATCTAGGAGCAAGAAATCAAGGTTTATGCAGAACCAAGTTTGCTCATGACTGATTTCCATTCTGATTGGACACTATCCTGACAGAAGTCTGCTCTGATTGGTTGACACTAATATACCAACAGGAACTAATTTCAGTATCACCTCTGCTGGAATTCTTGCCAGTCCTTAGGAGCCTGGGAAGTTCACAACACTTTCAGTTGCAATTATCCTGATTCAAAGAGAGAGAGAGAAAGAGGGAGCAAATTGGCTATACATTTTGGCTCCAAATATTCAAACAATTTAACCATCTCTTTTTCTATATGAAATATTAAGCATTTTCCTCCAGCCAGAGCCAAAGGCAAGGGAGCCAAATCTGGGAGAATACATTGCCTATGGAATGGTGCTCCTGAAACCTTCCCTGAACAGGTGTGACTCTGAGTTTCTACTCCCCTTCCCCTCATCAGTAAGGTACTTTAGTGCTAATCCTTTGCCCTGGATCATATGCTGCTTTTAACTATTGGCTATAGTTTTACAGCTGTGTATGGTTCTTGAGGTAGGGAGAAACCATGTCATACTTTTTTTGTTACCTTTGTTTACCATACCCTGGATATTGCATAATATTTTGTTGATTGATTGATGGACACAAATAAATATGGGCTTGCTCAGTGATTTCAGTTCTCTCTAAGCTAAGTAAAGCTCCAAAGGAAAAACTATCTCCCACATCCTGTTCCTTTATTTTCTACTTTCTCCTGAAAGATGAAGACTCCCCAGTTGCAGCCCCAGGTCTGTGGTGATGTTGTCCTGGAGGGGTCAACCGCAGCTCCTACTGTGGGGATGGCAACGTGGCTGTTAACCCCTAGATTCCAGCAGAGTGACAATTGTTTCCAGGCAGAGAAGTGGGTGGATGGTTATTCTTTGTTTAAATGTCTCCAGGAGAAGAAAAAGGACTTCAGTCAGGCTTCAGTGAGCTATTTTAGTTTCTAATTAATCTTTTACACAGAAAATTCTTTCTCAAGTGCCAAAATCATTCTGCCACAAATTAAGCCAAAGTTTCTTGGTTTTCTTTCTGGAAAAGGATTAGAGGTAAGCACCATTCTGCATTTTGTTGCTGATTATGGGTCAAAATACATGGGGCATCTTGTTTGTTTAATGACTTTTTATTTAAATGAATATGTTACTGGAAATTCTACTTGAAATCTCCAGGACCTACAGGGGAAAAGAGAGTTCACATCTTGCTGTGAAAGTGTTTTGAATTCACGTAAGAGTGATAGAGAGGTGTCATGGGATAGTCTTTTCTTTAACGTGGCCTTGGGTAGGCTGTGTGGGAAATAGGTTGGATTTGTCCAGCTGGCTTGGTCGCCTGAGGCAGAGATGTGAGAGGGATCGGGTGAGGCTTCTACGTGATGAAGGACACAGCATCTTAGAGCTCTTGCTTCCTTACCTGTCTGTGCTGGGAAAAGCACCCAGTGAAACTGTCACCAAGGCAGTTTCCACAAGAGTCACTACTCTTACACAGACAGAAACCATCCGAAATATTTATACAAGAGTGCTGTGTGGAATCTGGGGAAACCAAACCACCCTTCCTAGGGGTCAGCTGCCAAAGTCCTAGAATAGCTCTGAGGGCCAGGACCTTTCCATCGTGGAATTCTGCCTTTTCACGTCGCACAGAACAGCTTCACTTGCACCTCTCCCACCTCCATCTTATTACCAGCATTTTACTTCCTCTCACATCCTTTCACCTGTTTTAACTTGAGAGAAAAACAGGGAAAGAGGAAAGAGAGAGGGATGCCTGGGACAAGCTTTCAACAAAGAAGGCAGCTGCCACCCTTGTGTGCTTGTGGCACATCCAAGGCCTCCTGGGGCCTCTCCAAAACCTCCAACTTATTACTCACGTATAACAGAAAAGCCCATCTATTTCTTCCAAGTTCATGTCTTCACCAGGGATGCTGTCATTTATTTTGCTTTATCTTTATACAATGAATTTTATTATCCCTTCCCCAAAAATCCCTTAAAATGGTTTACCTAAATTTTAGAATTCTCTATAGAAGTGCATAGCACATCAGTGAGTACTCCTTGAGAATGTGACTACTAGACAGGAATTAGAAACCATCAAATTCCCTCTTTCTACTTTTCAACTGAAAGGCTCAGAGGGGTAAAATGAACTATGTCAACTGGACAAATACTAAATGAAGGAACCAAAGCCAAAAATTAGTACAGATGCTTTGTGGGGGATGGTTGGCCATGGCTCTTGCAGCTGATCAATGACCAATAAAAGTATGTGATGTGACTTTGAAACGAGGCATTAAAACTCTTAATAATTAAAAATGATGAGGACAAAGGTGAGGAAAAGAATTGCCCCAGGCTCAGGCACACTCTGAAATGTTAAATCTGTTGCAACTCAAAGGAATATTAATTAAGGGAGCTGTATTCTGGGGCAGATGCACCCAGATAGCTATTGTAATAGTCAAGACAAACTTCTGACCTTTCAGTCTGTCAGGTTTTATTGCCGTGATTTAAACATTATGGAGCTTGTGCGAGCCATTATCTGCATCTCTCTTTGTTATAAATTACCCTGCGAATGTTCCACAGCATCACAGAAAGAAGAAAGGAATACTGCCACCAGCACAAGCAGAGTCTTGTTGGTGCCAAATGTTATTTAACAATGAATAAAAATTCACTGCCCCAGACCGCATGTATCCCTGCTCATGCACCCCATCACCGTCAAAGACAACGATTAGTCAGGTTCAGATACGATGTGTCGAGAACCAGGGCACAGACTATCGGAGATTTTAGAAAATTCCATGTGATTTTGCAGAGCTGCAGGATGTTGGAGGAGAATCCTGTTACTGGTGCTTTTTGTCCTCTGGAATCCTCATGAGAATGTTTATTGCTAACAATTTTTTAAATTAAAAAATTATCCCGCTAATAACAAAGAAATCATGAGCAGCAATAAAAGTTAATGGGTTTCTCTGATATAGTGCCATAATAACACAAAAAGGTGGGGGGTGGAGGGGTGCCTGAAAAAGGTGAGGGGAAGTATAGTCAGTAACATTGTGGTGAGTTTACATGGGGATGGATGAGTACTACATACACTTAGTGAGGTGACCGCATTGTAAGGTGTATAAATGTTGAGTCACCATATTGTACACCTGAAACCAATATAATATTGTATACCAACTGTACTTAAAAAAAAAAAAGAAATGCAATAAAGCAAATTGTGCTGGGTTTCTTTCATTTCTTAAATAGTTCAGAAATCCTCGAACTTAAAATCAGAACATAAGAATATTCCATTATCTTTATTATTAGCAGTCATGCTTTTTCAGGGAATGGCTTTCATTTCAGAGATGGCACCTGCTTACTCAGTGTCAGCAAATGTTAAGAGACACATACAAGCTAAACCCCTAGAGACCACTCTTCATGGAAAATACATTTTTTCCAAGAGAATCAGGAGGTCAATGAATTCCTTTATCTCTTATCCAATCACAGATTTGCCTACTGTTTCTAATCAGGAATTCTGACTGATGTAGTTTTTATCTTCACAAGTTCTCCTATCCCCCTACCAGCAGGTGCACGATGGCATAAAGAGAATATCACTGTAGAAGCCAGAGCAGATGGGTCCAAGTCTTAACCCTGAAATGTACTAGGGACATCTGATAAGTCATTTCACCTCTGAATCTCATTTCCTTCATCTATAAAATGAAAGTATGGGATTGGGCAAACTATAAAGTTTCTTCTAGTAATAGCAGCCATTGTCTGAAATGACAAAAAGAAGAGCAAGAGAAAGGAACAAAAGGTCCATGAGGTGGCACATGACAGACATTTAATGCCTGTGTGGTTGGCAGTCAGCGGCATTACAGACATCAAACCCTACCTGCTGGAATCATTTAGACTGGACAGAGAGCGCTCACTTCCTTGCTAGGACAAGATCTATTTCATCTCATATACTGCAGTTCCTTTGAAAGCTAAATTTAAATCAGTCACAATGCAAGAATCCCAAGGGATCATCAGGATTGGATCACACGTCAATCAATCACAAAGTGAATTACTTTAACATCCTCCAAGATCATTTTCTATGCTAATCCATGAATTTCCACCTTTTATTGCCCCTTTCTAGAGCATCAGTGAACAAGATTTTTAAAGAAAGATGAACTAACCTGCAACTGCGCACTGTAGTATGAGATACAATTTTGCAAAGGGCAATTTTTCTAATCATTTAGCGCTCTGGTAAATTATGTTCATGCATATTTATATATAAATGCTCACTCATTTTATGCTGAGAAATCCATACCTAGACATTTCCCTGATGAATGTCTCATAAAATCAATTTTCCACATTACCTATATTTCTGGCAATCCAACCTGAAATAGAAGGCTTTTTTGCAGAATAAGACAGAGGTTAGGTCAGGCAGCACCTAATAAGATCTCAGAATCAGAGCTGTTCTGGAGAAACCTGAGAGGGAACTTGCCTTTGGCACTAATGGAGAGGGGACACGGCACATTTCTGTCAGTGGTCCTGGGGCCTTTCTATCTTAGAGCCCGCGAGGTTCTTACTGAGAGGTTGTAACAATCAAAACAAATTTGGGAAATTATAAGTGTTTATGCAAATCAGAATGTGACTCCCTTCATGCCATAGACTAGAGTCCTCTGGATGAAGTCTGAGACGCAGCAGTAGGTTATGCAATGGTGAAGCCCCCTGCATTGGCCATTGTGATTCTCAGCAAAGCATCCCAACACCATGGCGGTTCCCATCATGCTTTCGACGGCAGCATGATAAGACAGAGCATGTCTAGGTGCACAAATCCAGCAAACATTATTGAGTGCCTGTTTTGTATCAAGCAGCGTTCAGGCCCTGAAAACATGAGGTTAATCCTATTTAATTCTTATCCCCCAAGAGCATTTAGTTCAATCCACAGAAACATTCCTGGGACAGCGGATGCCTCTGGTGAGCCCAACAGGAGAAGGAAGAGTTAGACCATGGACACACTTAGGGCCACCTTTCCTAGGGAAATCTAGGAAGGGGTGGAACCTGGGAAACTCGCTCTCTGCAGGGAAAGGCAAGCTGGCTGGTGTGAGCAGAGCATGGGTCGGCATGCTTTTTCTGCAAAGGGTCAGATAGTACACTTCAGGCTTTGTGCCCTACAAGACTTAATTCTACTGCTTTAAGATGATAGCAGTCAACTGGGTGTAGTGGTGCTCCAATAAAACCTTATTTCCAAACCAGGTGGTTGGTGATATGCAGCCCAGAAGATGCACTTCGCCAGCCCTTGAAGAAGGGCATCAGTTGCATGCGGGTCAGAGCAAGGACTCCTTTGCCAGGTCGGGAAGCTTGGGTTCATGAGAAGTGAGGCACAGTTGAGCTGCCCATGTGGAACCAAAAGCCAGATGGTCTTAATACCTCTTGCTGAAATTTTGAAAGGAAAACCTACGCCAAGCAAAGATGTTGGCAATTTTATCTCTTCTCCCAGAATACCTTGAGTTCCTCCAAGGCCTTGCCTACACAATTGGCACAGCAGAAGGCTCCAAGCTGGGCCAGGCTCTTTCCTACGTGTGACTGGAAGCACCAGTGTCTCTTTCCAGTGCCCCCCCCCAAGCCACTGGAGATAAGGGTGTGATGGGATTTTTTTATGAGGTTTGTTCAAGAGCAGGGGAAGGGGAATAAGGCTCCAGAGATCCTCTCAACAGAATATCTGTATTGTCCTCATTCACATAGAGATTTGGGAAATTATAAGTGTTTATACAAATACGATTTTCATTGCATTATCATTTCCTATCTTTATTTGAGGACTCCCACTCCAACAAATTTGCTGTGAACCCAGCTGAGAATGTGGCCTGTTGCTCTCATTGTGTGACAGTTTGGCTGGTCCCCTGCCACACATCAGAATGTACCCTACATGAAATGGGAGCTGGGCTCTTCTCGCAGCTCTGGGTTAGGAGAGAACTACAGGCTTGCCAACTCTCAAAAGAACACAGCAGGGTTAGACACAATAGGCAAGGAAGAGGTGAACAAATTCATTTGGGAATTAAATTCTCTTTCTAAAACAAGCCTCCTGCAACCACAGGGAGAACAAAAGGGGAAACCAGTACTATGCCAAGAACCTTACTCCTTTATCTCATTCAGGCCCCCCCTCCCCAAGTATGGGCTAGGCTTCAAAGGTAGGTCTGCACAATTATCTTTTCAGTGTATGTGCTCTTACAAATTAAAACAGTTATTAAATTTATGAGTCAGCATCATGAAGATTGAGATCATAGCAAAAGGTTATTGGCATGCAGCTTCCACAGTATTGCTGGTAGTCAGCACGGGCTCACAGACCCCCTGGGATGAAGAAACTTCAAAGGTGATGTAAACTAAGCATTAGTATGGGGCAGCTGGAGCCTTGCCCAAGTTGGAGGGATATCATGGTAAGCCTGTGAACTATTGGAAATGTTAAGTAATGATATGGAAGCAGCCCAAACGACTTTGGGATTTGAAAAATAGAAACATAGCTGGTAATGACACCAATTAAAAATTACCCTTCAGAGCACTGTATAAAAGGGTAAGAGGTTTCAGCCCATGGTACATGTTAAGTATCTTTGACTGTTTCAAAGCTTGAGATGTTTAGGAAGCTAAATAATCCACTTGAAATCTCTCTGCAGTTTCTCAGGATATTACCGAAGAAATGTCAGCTATTTGACTGTAAAAGGCTATTGTGAACACCTACCGTAAGTTCATTTACCTGCACACGTGAGAAATGCTGATGCCGAGCATGAATTCTATCTTCCATTAACTTCCAAATCTTCAACTTGAGCCAAACACTACGAATAAATACAAAAAGGGGCATGAGTATAATTGTGAAAGAAAACCTTAATATATATGGGTTTTCCCAAAGGCAAGAGTAATGTGCCACAGAATACAACTTTAGACCTTGAGTGTATACCGTTGTCACTGGAAGAGGGACACTTCCACCAAGAGGTAGAGGAGATGCTCAAATACCGATGGAACTCTGACCCTTGTAAATTATTGTGTGTGTAAAATAAATGAATGGCCTAAACGTAAGTAGAAAATAGATTCAACAATTATGAAGTGAAAGCTGGGAAAGGTTTATAAGTTTTAACATAGCCTGTGCATCAGCTGTAAGTCAGAAGTCTCTGCGAATACTAAATAAATCTTTAGGTATTAATCAGCTTTCAAATTCAACGTTATTGTTGACTATGAAAATATTGAGTCACCAAACTAAAAATACTTGAAGGCCAACTCCAAATGTTAACTTAATATGAAATCCTTTATTATTTTAAGAGCAGAAATAATGCGAAAAACCCTACTTTTATCTCATTGGTTGCAGTTGATGAAAGGATAAATTGATGTCAAAAAATGTAAATGATGGACAGAAAATCTAGACATTGTGTTAAACAACAGACAGCGTGCTCCAGCTTTACCATAAGGGTCTCGGAATACAGTCCGGGAAAGCGTGGTACATGCCACTATCGAGATTCTCGGCAGTTTGCACTTTACCATGTCACAAACAGCGTCAGCCTCTTCACCACAGGTGCTTGCTATACTTCCAGTTCTCAGTCCATGGAGCTGAATCTGTGAGATCTCAAAGAATCTTCCAATGGATTCCTTTTTATATTAAGTTAACCAGGCTTGATTTCTGTTGTTTGCAATCAAGGACTTTGACTGATACCAACAGAGCTAGCAATTTTAAAAAAAATGATTGCGTGCCATTTCAGATTAAACAGACAAGTATAAAACTTCAAGCAGAGAAAAACTGGAAATAAAGACATCCACAAATGCATGTTCTTCTTTCTGCAGAGGTCATTAGTTTCATCTTGGGCGTAGAATTCTAAAGTTTGAAGAGGCCCAGGAGATTATTATTATTTTTTTAAATGTTCATTTACTGACGAGGAAACTGCCACCAAAACCAAAGTGAACATCAAGAGTTGATGGGGGATCAGCTAGCAGACATTCAAACTTGTAGTCAACTGACCCTTTCATCACAGCTGGCAGCTTCTCAAAACTCAATTCAAGAAGCTTTCTCATGCCTTGGTGCTCGGAAGAACAGAATATCTCTTCACGATACATAAGGCTTTATCCTGTATCAGTGTCACAGTGCTCGGAGGCTGCCTGGCTCATTTATGTAGGCTAATGTATTGGTGAAGTCAAGGTCATAGGCCTGAGTCAGGAATGAGTGTCCAGTTTGGCTCGTGGTTCACAGCAGAGTGTCAGAATGCCGTCCGTACTGTTAAAACGGGACCTTGCTGGGGCACTTGCGTAAGCCGGGTGCCTGCCTCAGCAGGTCCATCACCACCGCTCAGCACACAGGGCAGGCACGTGCTCCCAGGGGGCTGGGATGAACACAACGGCATCAGCTTTACAGGTGAAGGATGCAATGCTAGGCCCTTTACTTTGGAAATCAGTGTATTTGACAGCAAAGAGTAAAGAATTCCATTTGTTAAATAAAACAGCCTTTCTATTTAGAAAACATCCTTTCTCTTAGGGTAAATGTCAGATATTTCTGCTCTTGAGAACTTTCCTATTCCTTTTCTGCTCCCTCCTCCAGACCATGCCTGCCCTGTGAGAGGGAGAGGGAATGGTCCCGAGGGCCCTCCAGGTGCCAGCGCCCACTCACCAACTTCTACCACGGAACCACCAATGCCCCGGTGTACCCTTGCCACTCACCAACTTCTTATTGACGGGATATGTTTGGAAAGAACTGGGCTATCAAATGAATGCCAATAACCAACCTAGTAAATTCAGAATGAAGAGCAATATCCCTCTGGACTGAACTATTTAAGAATTAGTTGCAGAAATAACTGGTTCTTGAAGAGTGGGGAGGATTTTTATGGAGAAAGGGTGGCCTGTGGGAGACACCTCAGTATGGAGGAAGCATCTGTAAGCAAAGGCACGAGGGAAGTGTGCGTGAGGGAGGCTCCAAGCGTCCTACAGAGAACTGACTGCAGTGGAAGGTGCGTGTGGCAGAGAAGTAGGAGCTGGGTTTGAAAAGAGCAGGCTAAGTAAAGCCGTATTGTTGGGGGCTGTGGTGACAGGCTGGGCAGTGGCGTCTTCACTCTCTAGGGCGTGGGAACTATTTGAAGCTTTCGAGCAGGGGAGGAATGACGATCAAAGCCACATTTAAGGAGGAGGAACTTGACGGTGGCATGTAGGCTGCACTGGAGCTGGGCAGCAGGGAGCCTAGAAATCACAACAGCTCGGGCAAAAGTGATGAAAAGTGACCTGAAGTGTAAGGGAGGATTGCTGATCTAGGGTCTGCCTCCCTCATGGGTCATGGGCAGGTAGAGGGGCACTTACTCTTCTCTGTTAGCAAGCAGCACTGGTGTCCTGAGCAAGTCCCAGGTGTGACTTTGATACCCAGATACCAAAGACCACTGCTCTGTTCAATGAACCTGGCCCTGTATACACAGGCAGGAGCCTGACCCAGAGCAGACAGGCCACTCTGGACCACAGGGTACTTGGCAATGGTATGTGCTTAATGAGTCTTTGCTAAATGAGAAGTTCTGATTAAAAACAGTGTGTTTGACAGGAAACAGTGAAGAGTCCCCCAGGTGCTTCTACCTACCTTGTCCCGTATCTACCCAACCAGATAGGATCTGAGGTCCATGGAAACTGATGTTTTTAGCAGCAGAATTACGGCCTGAGGGTCCTGGCCCCTGGCCCCACTGAGCCAGGTCTTCCAATCTTCTGTTTCCCTGCAGACAAAAAACTGATCATACCCGCCACCAGGACGCCAGGCCCGCAGGACCTGTCTTAAAGCTCCCCCTTCCCACCCCACTCCCATCCCCCATGCTCACACAGCCGTATGGGGCTGGGATAGAAAGAAGATAAAAATGAGAGAGGCTTTCACATCTTGTTATACAACCTTTTAACTAGACTGCACATAGAAGTTAAATATATGGGTTACTTCCCATCCACATTCATTCAGGTCTACTGGTCAGATTATTTCGTCTAAATTAAACAGTCTTCTGAGTCAAACAAGTGGTCTAATGGACATTTTACAGAACTGACCAAACAGTTGACAGTTCAGATGATTGAAAGACACCAACACTTCACCTTCCTAAGAATGTGTAGGTAGACTTACTCCCAGAACCTGAAATCTTATCACCACATTTTGAATAATAACCTTTTTTCTTTTCCTTTCCCTCCTCCATCCAACATATTTATGTGTAGAAAGTAAATTTTCCTTGCCACAGAGCTTTATAATCTCTGATTTGTTGGTCCATAAACCCAAGAGGAGAAAACACGCTTCAGCCCTGATGGAATCAGTAAAGAAAAAAACATGAGATAAGGGAAACGCAAACATGTTTGTGATGTGGGCATATATAATGACAGCCAGGGCGTGCTCTGGGCTCGGGAAATAGAACAACAAAGTCCCAGGTCACTGGATTCCAGACCCCAGAGAAGAAACAAGGAGACCCATGTGGGCCAGGAGGACTCAAGTCAGCTCTGCAAATCTCGGGCCAGCAAGTGCCGCAGGAGCTCTCTCTCCCTGCGACCCCCCCCCCTTTGTGGGGGTGTCCAGAGGAGCCAGTTCCACTGGGGCCAGTTCTCCTCATCGGCACTTCCCCCTCTCAGCTCACCACTGAGAAATTCGAGGATGTACAGGGCAAGAGCATTTCTGGCACGGTGTGGAGTCAGGGGAAATCATCGCCTGCTTGAGCTTTGTTGAAATGTTCAAGGGGCTGGTTTCATTTGATTAAAAGCTCCATCCTCCAGGAAAGAAGCCAGGTCAGTGGGGAGCATGATCACCGCAGAATTCTCAGGGAAGCATGAAGACAAGTGAAGGGTCCCAGCTCTGCTGCTACCAAACACCCGGCTGCCTTTTCCCACAGGGAGCTCGGAACCCATCCAGCCCCAGTTCAGGCCTGGGTTTCCCAGCTGGGCTCTGGCCACAATCCTGCGATCCTCCTGAAAAGCCAGGTAAGAACAGACAGGTTAAGCTAAATCCTGGGTGATCCTTTCCCACGGTAAATAGAGAATGTGTTAGGCCCATGTCTGACAAAGCACTGTGTTTCGTTAGTCTGTTAAATTTCAGGTCCCTGTTTCACATATTCTGTTCTGTGAAGTCAAGGTGTGTGGCAAGGGGAGGGGACTCTGCGTTCTGCCCTGCCTCAAAGAACAGCCTCTTGAACAGCTCCGCAGTGTCCCAGACATCACCTGGGCCCTCTGGCCCTTTGAGAGCTGGGTAACATCATCTGGGCCAGGATGTTTTCCATTTGAAAGCCTCTGACTTGGCCCAGTCCTCCCCAGGAAGCCATCAGGGTCCTGGAGGACTTAGAGTATCGTGATTCTCTCTGCTCGGTGAGTCCTGTTTCCTTACGAAGTTCTGCATCTCTGATTCCCATGAGGACAAAACCACATCTCTGATTCCCATGAGGACAAAAACAAACAAAAGAAAATTAAAAAACCTCCAGCATGAGAAGCACATGTGTGCATAGTAGACATTAAGAAAGAGCTGGAAGTCACAGGGGAAGGGTCATGGTGTACCCAACACGACAAGAAATCCTGAGAGTCTGTATTGGACAGGCCTTTTCTTGACCACCACTTCAGTCTGCCTGTGGCTAGGATCTGCTCTCCCTCTACTGAAACACAACTAAATAGGTCCCTTCCTACCAATGGCTCCTCTCTCCCCTCTTTGCCTTCTTTTCCTCTTTTTTCCTTTACTCCATCCCTATAGGAACAAACAAAATTCTGCCTCGGCCTCTGGAGTTTTACTATCTAACTTAAGCCATCATCCAGATAGTTTTCCAAACAAAGATACACTTGGTTCTCATTATTCACAGGAGTTACATTCTATAAAATCACTGCAAACATGAATTAGTAAAATTGAACCACTGCTCCAAGGGGAAAGGCAGGGAGAGGGTCCCGTGGGCCTCTGGTCACATTTTCATCAACCAGCCAACATGTAACTTTGTTTTCTGTGTTTTTCTATTTTGTGACACCTTATTTAATAGATATCACTGATTCATTAATGATCAAACGCACAGCCAACAACACCATAACCCATGCCTGAACGAAGCATGTCACAGCCTTTTTCTTAAGAACAGTAGACAGGACATTGGCACTATGATTGGGGACCACTTTATATAGCAAAATTTCCAACAAAAAAAAGCATACAAATGCAAAAAAAAATTGTGGCGCTAAATAGATATTAAAAAGGACACTTCTGTACAGTGTAAGAGCCGAAAGAAAACAGAATGTCACCTCATTCCACCTCAGATGGGGACATGTGCATCAGCTGACAACATTTTTTGCTGCTGTACAGATGTCTGTGAATGACAGCGAAACGTCACACATGTTGATTGGGGGTTACAAACATTTTAGCAAGGAGGTGAATGAAGAAATATGGAATTGACAGATAATTGGGATCAACTGTGTGCCCTTTTCTAAGAAGTGTAATGCCAGCTGTTAAGATAACAGCTTTTCCATTTTGTCACACGTATGTTGACATGTGATTTTACTTGGAAAATGGGTTCTGCTGTTGAAGGAGATTTGAAAACCATTTCTTTAGGAATCCTGATTTATGGTTCATTCACAAAATTATCATTCTTGTCTAGTAACCAGGAAATGATGAAACTTGTCAACCAGGCTGAGTCTTATTTAGAAAGAGAGCAAGGTTTGTCCAGATGAACAGAAGAAAGAGAAGAATCCAAAGGTGGGGATGTTACATGAAGTTGGGAAGGTTACATGCTATTTTCTAGACTTCTATTTGGTAGAGAGGATAACCTCAAGGCCATGAATTTATTGCCCTACAGAACAATAACCAATTTTTTAAATCCAATCTAGGAACCTTATTCCAGAATTCTTTTTTGTCCCAAATGCCCAAAGGTGAACCCTGAGAGTCTGACTTTCCCCTTCCTGAAGCCTGGGAAGCTTTCTTCAAGCCTCGCAGACTCCCCAGGTGTATCCTGCAGGTTGTCGTGAATGTTGGGAACGTCCTGTGGTTTCAATTACAAGACAAAAAACTTCTGTCACGGGATTCAGGTTGAACATCAGCACCAGTTTCTTCTTTTTGAGAAACGTTTACCTCGAGGCTCTGGGACCAGCACTGCGTGAAACAGTAAATTCAGACTGATGATAGGTTTACTGCCAGCGAGCTCATGGAGCTTTACCAGCGTTCGCAGGTATGCTGACCCTGACTGCTCTCACGGCTCCCCCCCCCGCCCCCCCGGTTTGCCATCAGCCCTGAGACAGAACTGAAGGCTGGGTGGGTGGGTGGATGGGTACGTGAGCATGTGTGTTATTTCCAGTCCAGTTATCTGAGCTGTGTATAAGCCTCAGTCTTTTGAGGAACATGGAGCATGATATTTTGGCATGGAAACCTGACCCTGGCTCACCCCCCAGCAGCCAGCCATGGGCATGGGCGGCAGTCATGTTTACAGATGGCGTTTCAGTCACTTAGCTTACACACCTTCCTCCACTGTCACCGCCATTCTGACAGAAGTGAGTTCCGTCTGTCCCATTTTGCAGAAGGGTGAAAGGCAATGTAGACTCAGTGAGTTCATAAGTTGGTGAGAGCAGCATTCAGGCCAGGCTCAGACAAAACAAAGAAATGATTGTAGATGTTAATCAAAGTAGAGCTTTAATTGGAGAATCATTTAATACTTTTTAGTTTGTTTTTTAAAAAGTTATCCCAAACCTAGAAATAAAACCAAGTCAAGAACACGTCTTCTCGATGTCCTGTTGACACGTTGTTTAACAGAGTCACCTAAGGATTATTTATTTAGGGCAGCAGTGTTTAAACTTTGCTTCATATTGAAAATGCCTGCAGAATTTCAAAAAATACGGATGCCTGGCTCCTACTCCCAGACATTCGGATTTCGTGCTGTGGGGTGATGTTGTGGGCTGAATAACGCACCCCACGCCTGCCGAACATGCTCCTGTTCCAACTCTCAGAACTCGTTTGGGAAGCCACTGATCTAACAGGACGTGCCTGTGTTTGGTTTTGCCGTTATTTTACCGGAGCCGGATACTACTGTGAGGTCTCATGTTACTTTATAGATTTCTATTTGGTAAGAAGATGATCTCCTTGATTTTCTTTTCTTTTTTTTTTTTTTTTTTTTTTTTTTTTTTTTTTTTTTTTTTTTTTTTTTTTTTTTTTTTTTTTTTTTTTTTTTTTTTTTTTGTCTTGTAGGACATTAACCAGTTTATTCTAGAATTGTTTTTTTCTAAAATGCCTATAAATATCTAGCTCATCAAAATGCTTTTGGAACCAACTGTACTCTCATGCTAGTTCCCTCAGTAAGTTGAATACGTTTTGACACATGGTCCCTCTGTATTTGAGTGTCATGCTTGAATCTCCTTGCAAACAGTTCCACATATTCAATAATCGGTTTTGTGAGGAGGCATGGAATTACATGAGAATGCTAACTGAGCCCCCTTGGAAGGGCCAATGACAATAGCGACCTTCGCAAGGGTGAGTAGATTACATTAAGTGGCCTAAAGAGTTCATTTGCTTCCCAGAATGCCTCATCCTTGTGGAAATGTCAACCCAAGGCAGAGCCTGCGGAGCTCTGTAAGCTGATGGACTACACTTCCCGCTGGGGAGATGCACCATTGCTGGCCTGCCTTCCCTTTGACATTTCTGCCGTTTGGGTATTTTCCTCTCACTGATATGCTGGGCCTGGCTTCAAATCACACGCTGTGGCTTATAAATGGGAATTAACAGGCTTTGCATTTGTTCCCATAATTATCTCTCAACATGGCTCAAAGGGTGGGCACTGCGTGCAGATGAAGTGACTCCAGGACCATACACTGAGTCAGCAACAGCGGCTATGTTAGTTTACAGCTCTCCTTTGCTTAGCTCCAAGGGGTGGTGCACACAAACGGATGCATATGTGGTGGTCCTCACCAGGACTGAGGACTCGGGCACCTTGAGCCCATGAACTCTTTTCTGGGCTCCCAAGATCACAGGCTGATTACAAAGGCTTGTGCATGGAGCTGGAAGAAAGTCAGACCCAGCACAGTTGAATGTGAAGAGATTGATTTCAGGGATTAAATACCTGCCCTGTTAGTCAATCCAACTGTGAGTCAAGAGAGATAGGAATGATAACCATGCAAGGAATCTGAGCCAGATAAAGTGCCAGATAGGAAAGGTCTCATTTAGGGTCACCCAGAGGTTATGTGAAAAATAAGTCAAGCAAGACTACATCCATCACTAGATAGGGGGAAACAAAAGTGAACACTTACCATTTACTGAACATGAATGAGAACAGCAGTCCCTCACTTGTGTAAATTATGTAGATGACCAGAAAAATTCATGAATTAATTCGGTTGGTCAATTATTGAACACATGTTTGCTGATGGCCTACAAATACTAGGCAATGTGCTAAGTAAATATAAAAAGAAGCTCAGCCTCAATGAGCTCATAGAAGTCCCTGTGAAACTGCAGACAGAGGGAAAGGCCGCGAGATGACAGAGGCGGAGATTAGAGTGAGGCGTCTGTAAACCAAGGAACAACAAGGATTGCCGGCAACAGCCAGAAGCTGGGAGAGAGGATGGAAGAGAGTTTCTTTCAGAGCCCACAAAAGGAACCAACCCTGCTGACACACCTTGATTTCAGACTTCTAGCGTCCGGAAATGTGAGAGAATAAACTTCTGGGAGACAAGTTAGACATAGAAAAAGTTGAACATGTGTATGCCAAGCATAGATAGAAGGAGATAGAAGATACAACAGGCACCAATATTCACAAACTTCTAAATATTTTTGAGTCACCTTGGCAAAATCCATAGTCATGAAGTCTTAAAGTGGCCGATCACTGGAGACAGCCATTCTGGTTCCACTGTTCAAAATATGCACACAAAAGCCAGGATGGCTCCACAGGTTATCGGTGAGCTCCAGCCATGGCCAGTATAGTTGTCCAGTATCTGTCTGATGTAACCAGTGTGGGTTGGCCCCAGGTACCTTCTATCTGTTGGTCTCTTTGGCGCACACCTCACTTCTGGTCAGCATGGAAGGCTCTTCTGACAAAGGAGAGGGTGGGGGTGGAGGGCAGGAGAGTAGGGAGGAAAGGAGAGGATGTTCAAATATTATATAACCCAGGATTTAGGTAGTGTGGTCCACTCTTCCTGCACTTTATCCTAAGTCTCTTTCCCCTTGCTTCTCGCTGTACATTTTAAGTTGGTTTTAGCATTGTAATGTGCTTATGAGCCTTTTTGCTCTGTGACTTCTGGGATAGCTTGCCTGGTAGTATCACTATATACAGAGACAGCATTCCTATACCTCACCCAGGGAATGAGTTTACCTGGTAATATTTCCTGGAAAGTAGGTATTTCTAAGCAAATATTTATTAAAGACCTACTATGTGCCAGACGGTCCCTGATCCACAGTACTGAGCACTGCAGACTTGGCCTCTGATGTGGTGGGGTATGGCATAAGGAGTGAAAACGAGAAAGGTTCACAAGAGAGAAAGAGAACAAGCAGGACAGAGGCCAAAGTATTTTCTAACCTAATCCTGGAAGGAACAAACCATCACTTCTCTACATTCTGTTGTGCACCCAGACCAACCCTGGTTCAGTGTGGATTCAGGGGCACTCCACAAAGGGGTGACTACCAGGGGTCAGGGGTCATTGGGGGCCATGCAGGAAGTTGAGCACTACAGAGAGCAAGTTAAACAGATGAGTCCTTCTAAAATCCTTGTCCTGTGGCTTTTTATACATTCATATTAAGATTAACAAGCCAATTTTCCCAGGGAGGTCTCCAGTTAGCCACAGAATTAGAGTCATCAACCCAGGACGAAAGGTAACATCAGGTCAACTGGTCTAAAAATATGTTGAATTGAAAGATTCGTGGAAGCCCTGAGAAAAGTACACAAAACCAAAACTAGTTGTGAGACAGAGAAGCATCAGTTTTTTTAGAGGGCATATCTGAAAACTGGTTACACAAGTCTTGAGCTTCACACCCAGGGCTATTCCCACACATCAGAGGTATGAAAAGTCAAAGGGAGAGAGGAATACCTGCAGAGGGTTTGTTGGAGAGAGTAATTTATTGCTACAGTCCTGGGCAAAGGAGACAAGTAAGTGTTTCTTTAATGAGATTGTTTTGAGAGCTTGAAATGTGTTCTCTGCGGCTGGAGGGCAAAATGGGCAGACTTCTGACTGCCCAGGAAATTTGAAAGTCAAGAGAGATATGCTGGTAAATCACTGGGCATTTTGTGAAGAAGAGCTGCCAGTCTGAGATTGCCCTGAACCTCCAGAGTCTGCCTGGGCGGATCCAGGACAAGGAGGGTAGCCAGCCCCCGAGTGGCCCCCAGTGATTCCTGGGCAGAGAATGCACGCTTTCCATAGAGCCTAAGAGGTCCCGGGGGTGAGTTATCTCGGACCCATGAAACATCCAGGCAGAGGTCTAATGAAGGAGGAGGAGACGAACAGAGAGATTCCTCATGGCCTGAAACAATACAAAAAGCCAGAGCTGAGCCAGGCGGAGTGAGCCAATGAAACCTTACTGCCTGGATAGCAGGAACTGAGGTCAAAGGCACAAAGTGAGAGAATCTCCAAATAACTCATAAACTGGCTTATGGCTCAGTTTCAAATGTCTATAGGTCCAGAGAAAGTGAGCCATCTCAGACTAGTGCCAGGTGAGTAGGAACTACTGCCTCTTCTCTCTCTCCCTGCCAGGACCCTGGTTGGCAAGCTAGGGGTGGGGGTGGCACAGATGAGGGGGCCATCAACAGGCAGGAAAAGAGAGAGTGAGATACCTCTCCTCTTGGCACTCTCCAGCAGCCAAGCAGCAAGCTCACAGTAGGTCCCTGCTGGGGAGGTAAACTCAGTTCACAGTAGGTCCCAGCTAGGGAGATAAGGTCTGCACACAGTAGGTCCTTGCTGGGGAGGTAAGGTCAGCTCACAGTAGGCCCTAGCTGGGGAGCTAAGGTTTAACAGCAACTCAAGTTTGAAGTTTATTGCCTGGGATTGGACATACTAAATCATTGAAATTGTATTTTGTTTCTTACGGTGATGGAAGGACTTTCTTTACCTAAGAGTGACAAGTCAGAGGGGTAGTCAAGCTTTTATCTCAGGGGCAGAGTTATAACAGGACACTAGGAGACAAAATAGAGTTATTTATATGACCCTATCCTGTGATTTCTTCAATTTATAAGTTTCACGAGCAATTGCCTTTGTGTTTGAAATCGGGGTCATTTTTAGCACGAAGCTCCCCAGGTGAGTTATAGCTTGTACAGACTGTATTGTCACAGGTGAGAGCCTGATGGGAAAATAAGTGAACTAGACAATAAATGGAGCCACAATGTCCATCTGGTCACATGCCTGTAGGAGGCTGTGATGTCAGGTTATTTTTTCAAGGCCTTGTGATGGGTTCTTACTCACTTCAAGGCCAAAAGCTTAAAAAGCCATTCAATTTCTGGCCCTTCATTCATTTGTTCATTTAATCATTTATTCGCTCAGTAACCTTGCTCTGACCTTCTACCACATGCCAGGAATCCTCCCTTCCATTCCTCAGAAAAACCATCTCACCCTCTTTTGTACCTGGTTCTTTTCTTTACCTCCAAGACTTCTCTCAAGTTCCTCAGCTGCACTGAGCCAACCAGCAGCTTTCTATAAGAACTAAATGGCAGCTTTTCTGTAAGAACTATTTGGATAGGGTTTAGAGAGAGAGGATAAGTGTGATATGACACAGGAACTTTGAAAACCTCTGACACTTTTCTGCCACATATATAATTATATATGTGTAAATATTTTATATATATCATATATTTACATATATAGATATTCTTTGCAGCACAGTGAGAAACAGATTTGCAATCTGGAAAGTTTAAATTAAAATAATATTTTATGTATTTATAATACCTTACAGAATGCTACCACTTTTTTTTTCTCCTAAGAAAATCATTCTCTGTGCTTGTAGCCCAACTGTCTCACAAGCCAAAGATCCATTGTTTCTCTTGGTGAAAACCAAGGAGGCTAGATCATTTAATATTTAGAAAAACTAATGTCTTCTGTTGTACAAAATATTTTAAATAACATCTTTGGGTTCTAGTTTATTCTTAAGAAGATTGTTTCCATAATTAAAAAACCACATATTACACTTATGTAATATATTATATTTGTATTTATATAATAGAGCATCAAGTTCTTTAATACATCTGAAATGAATTGGGATGTATAGTGATAGATAAGAAAGCGCTGGATCATTATTTTGGACAAAGCAACAGCCAGACTTTCTAACACCACACACTGAGTAGTCCGTACTTGCCCTACATATTTGAAAGGAAATCTTTAATAACTACCTAATCTCCATGACTGTGTTTCTTTATTGTTTGGCTCTATATGCATGCTGGTATAAAACTTTTCATTGTGGTCCCATCGAAGTCCATTTTGATGTCTAGTTCCTCCATGTCCCCTGAATACCCTTATTGCCCAAACCTGTCCTCTCAAATCTCCTCTCCAAGTCACCCATCCTTGACATTCAGCATAAGCAGGGCCACCTGGCTGAGCAGCAAGTTTAGGTGGAAAAGACAAAAGAGTTTCGGTTGAGCACAAGTTTTCTACTTACTTACACTGCAAGGTGGTGCCTGAAACTTAAGGCAACATTGAACTGTGCTAAAAAGTGAATTGGGTTTGAAGAATGATAAATTATAGTTACAGGATCTTTGACCTGAACACATCCAGGGTGCTGGGCTTGGGGCTGGGCACTACCTCTGGGCAGGAGTAGCCCCTGGTGAAATGTGGATGATGGATTCTGAGTCCATGTGGGGAACAGGGAAGGATGGCTATTCTGCAGAGGAGGAGACTCGGGGACGGCTGGTGGCTGTCCTCAAGTCTGAGAGGGCTGGGACAAAACTCTCTTTTGTCTGGAAGGCAGGGAAAAAAGAAGTTAGAGAAAGCTGGGCTTCAGGTCTATGTTGAGAAGAATTTCCTAGGGGTAAAAAGTCCTCAAAGTAAAAGGGGTCAATTTGAGAAGTAGAAATGCCTACTATCAAAAATGTTTTAAAAGAAGTTGTGTGCTGTGGAAAGGACTTCTGCTTGGGTAGGAAGATGAGCTTGGTGCTTCTGAGGGTCTTTTCCATCCCCTTAAATGCTCTTTTCCTTCCCTGAAACTCTTCTGCTCAGAGCCCTTGTGTCCTCATCCCAGCACACAGGGAGTGTCCAGCCCACATGCTACGCATCTGTCTCGGAATATTTCTTGAGCTAAATGTTCTCTTCAGCTGTGATTTAAATTGTTATTCTTGTCTCCTCAACTCCAGGACTCTTCCTGAAAAGTATTTTCCTTTCACAGCAGCTAGACCAGGCCCCTGCATTTCAAAGTAGCTTAATGCATATTTATTGATTACTCAATAATGTGATGACTAATGTGCTAATTGTCCTAACTCCAGTCACCAAGAAATCAATAATGCACATTGTCAGGGTTCTGTTTCAGAAGTACCCACCTTCTTGTGTCACTCCCTTTGAAACTCACTTCCCCTTCTTCATTTCCCTTCCCTTTTTTTTTTCTTTTGAAAGAAAACAACAAATCTTTTGCTGAGATCAAACTTGATTTTTGTGTGTATGGTCAGAATTACAGACAGGAGAGGAACAGATGGCTGAGTCTTGAGGAGATAATTCCAGGCTGTTGAGGCTTAGCAAAGCTAATAGAAGGTAATTTACCAAAGACTTAGAGTCACGGGGCATTTGAGATTCTTTAAAACCCCAAACCCACAATCTGTGCCAACGCCTCCCCATTCCTCTCCCCCTGACCCTTCTATCCTTCACAAGGACATGAGGTTGCCAAGCTGCCACTGATGTAGCCACCCTGAGGCTCCGCTCCCCCAAGCACGTTTGCTGGGCTGTCTGGGTAACGGGCTAGGGCACCATTGTATTTTAAGCAAATGATCTTGGCACCATTCAGCTGCCCGGACCATGGCCCCCATGCACCTGGCTAGAATCCCAGAACCCCTGTTGTGAGAGCTACACAGTGAAAAGTAGCACTGGTGACTCTGTTTCACTGTGGGCGGAATGCCTTGTTTGGGTTCTCATTTCATCTTTCCCCTCCCAAAAGGCACAGCTTGATGCTTCCTACATCTGTTCTGTTCCACTTAGCATTTGTGCCCACGACCTCTTTGTATTCTGTTCCTGACATTCCTTGAATAGAAAGCTTACCAATGGGCCCATCTGTTTCTCCAGGACTATCCTGGACCTATGTCAGCCACACTGAGATGTCCCTTTGCTACTCCCCTTGGGCTAGGATTTTTGCCATTATACTAACCTTGCGCAGGATGCTCACTAGTATGGACAAGAGAAAATATGCTTGAGCTTTTTTTTTTTCTTATGTTTAGGAGAGAAATGCTGTGAAAGGTAGGTGACTCACCACAGAACACCCAGGGTGATGGAGGGACCGATTGCTCAGAGCCCAGGTTGGCTGATGTGAGGCAAAGAGAACCTGAACTGAGGCAGAGGGCAAAACATTAGCTCCAGGAGAACTCACTTCATCTCCCCTCTTCTGGTCTTCGGTGATGAAAGGTAATGCTCTCCTGAGATACGGTCAGGCAACCTATGGACTGGGGAGGAACTTGGCTTAATTTAGATTTATGCACAAACCCAGCCTCTGTACTTTCAAACCAGAGCATTGAACACTTACAGAATCCTTATTACATGATGTGCCTGGTAATATGCTATGTTCTTGCAGAGAAAGAGCAAGGAGCTTATATTTGGTTACAAAAGGGTTCAGCATAATGTGAGCATCATTGGGGGGGTGCCCAGGAAAAAGTGGGTACACACAGGAGGGCACTCAACTCCCTTCTAGAAGAGGTGATGTCTGATGTTCAACTGGAAATTGAGTTCCCATCAATCAGGCAGATCAGTGGAGAAGGGGCTTCAGAAGCAAAGTCAGAAGACATGCACCAGTATTATCTAAGACCCAGAATCACGATGCAGCCCCATAAGGGGCCAGCCCCTGTGGGCAGTCTGAAACTGTGGAATGGTGGAGCAGCGGGAACTGGTGTTGGAGAATAAGGGCAATGCCACATCACACAAGGCCTCCTGTAGTGAGTGAAAGTGCTGTAGGTAAGGGGGAGCTGCCGAAGGTTTTCAGTGAGGAGCCACAGGATCGGGTTTGAAGTTTAGAAGGTTTACTCTGGCAGGATAGATTTCTGGGGTTGGGTATTGGGAGGGTGCTGGGCAGGAACATCAGAGGGGCAGGTATCCTCAGATCACCTAAGTCCTAGTTCCTCACTCATCTTCTCTCACCACAGCCCAGCAGTCCTTTCGTCCTTCCAGAAATTCCACTGGCTTTGCATTCCAAATATTTCCAGAATCTGCACTTTCTCATGGTGTCCACTACTACCACCCTGGCCAGCAGCATCTGTCATCTGCATTACTGCTGCAGCCTCCTACCTGCTCTTCATTTCTCTCCTGGTTTCCTTATGTCTGTTCTCAATGCAGCAGCCAAGGTGACCCCTTCAAAACCTGTATCAGATCCCATCATTCCTCTGCTCAAAACCTAGCAATGACTCCTGATCCCGCCCAGGAAAAGCTCAAGTTCCCATCACAGACTGTGACCTCATTTCTGATCCTTTCCCAGCCTCTTCCACTCCAGTGGCGCTTCTCTTCCTGCTGCTTCCTGCACACACCAACTGTGTTCCCATCTTGAGGCTCTTTCTCTGGGCCTGGAACACTTCCCCAGGGGACTGCCTGTCTTATCTCTTTCCTAGCTTTGTTCAGAGGGTATTGTCTCAAAGTGGGTACCCTGACCCCCCACGTAAGATGGTTAACTCCAGCCCCCTGACCTCCATCCTTCCCACCACCCCTGCCCTACTTTTTTTTGTAGTAACGATTATATTTTAATTTGTTATATAATTTACCAATTTATTATATTCTTATTATCATCCTTTTTCCTCCTGTCACTAGGATGTAAACTCTTCAAAGGCAGAGATTGTTGTGTATTTTAGATTTTTTAAAAAAGTTTTCAGCCCTGGCTGGTGTAGCTCTGTGGATTGATTGCGGGCCTGTGAACCAAAGGATCACGGTTCGATTCTGAGTCAGAGCACATGCCTGGGTTGCAGGCCAGTTCCTGGCAAGGGATGCATGAGAGGCAACCATACATTGATATTTCTCTCCCTCTCTCCTTCCCCTCTAAAGATAAATAAATAAAATGTTTGAAAAAATTCTTTTTCAATGACCATTGACATACACTATTATATAATTTCAGGTGTACAACATAGTGATTAGACATTTATATACCTTATGAAATGATCACCCCAATAAGTCTAGTACCCATCTAACACCACACATAGTTATTACAATATTATTAATTATATTCTGTATGCTGTTCTTTGGGATCTTTGAGGATTTTGTTTGTTAATAGTATCCCAAGTTCCTAGAATAGTGCTGGCCTTCAGTATACCCTTAACAAATATTTGTTGGATCAATAATTAACAATAGTTCAAATGAGATGAGATAAAGGACTGAACTAGATCAGTGATATAGGAAAGAAGGAGGGAAAGACTTTAGATGTATTGAGAAGACTTACTGATTGATTAAAAATTCTGGGCAAGAAAGAGAGATGATTTGGAATGGCTATCAAGCCTGAGTGAATAACTGGGGCACAGGGTAACCTGATGTGAGGGAAAAGGGAGATAATGATTCCCATTCAGGACATGTTGAGTTGGAGCTGGCTGTGGAGTACTCAAGTGGAGACCCAGCAGGCAAATAGAAGTCCAGCATAAACTTCACTGGAGAGATTAGAACTGAGGTTGTAGAATTTGGAGTCATTAGCATAGCAACTTGTACTTAAGCTAATGATACCCTAACTGGCTCATGGGCCTAGATATCAGTAGTCAGGAAGATCTATCTATACATTATGCTATAAGAACAGAGAAAAGAGAGGTTCCAGGAACACTTCAGAGTTGCTTGTTAAGGGGGATGGTTACATTTGTCTATACAGTTGACCTTTGAATAGCATAGGGGTTAAGGGTGCCAACACTCCCACCCCACACAGTGAAAAAAACAGCACGTAAGTTTTGACTCCCCAAAACTTTACCAATAGCCTACTGTTGTCTGGAAGCCTTACCAATAATATAAACAGTCAACTAACATATATTTTTATGTTATATATATTATGTACTATATTCTTACAATAAAGCTAGTGTTATTAGAAAAATCATAAGGAAAATACATTTACTCTACTTATGGGGAGGAAAGTGTGTATAAATGAACCCATGCAGTTCAAACCCTTGTTGTTCAAAGGTTAACTGTAATTTCAAATTTCCTTCTCCAAGGGCAGTTTTTCCTGCAAGACATGCTTCTACAATGGTCCAAGATGAAAGAAGTTAAAGGTAAAACATTCTTGAGTTAGCTACATTTTGTTCAACCAAAAATTACTAAACACACAAAAACAAACTTAATTGCATTTATTTATCTCAAATAATTATCTATGTGTGGCTGAAGGGGTAAAGTATCATTTTTCCTTCTAGATGGAAAACACAGCTTCCCCTGGGAACCTCACAGATTTTTTTTTAAAGGCATTGAATTAAAGCAAGTAATATTATCTCCCTTTCCAGAGGGGATCAGGTCACAAAAAGGTTAAGACAAGTCCCGAAGATTGTACAAAAAGTCACAGGACAACTCCTGGAACAAATCTTCAAAATCTTGGGTCCAAGGCCAGGAGTCTCCAAACTGAGGTTATCCTTTTGGTTACAAAGGCTTAGGCAAATTTATGAGACAATCTGAAGAAAAGTCACAATAGCAATGCCAGACTTCTTGGTTTGAACTCCAATAGTTCCCTCTTTTCTCTGGTTTTAAAACTTCATCTCAGACTTCCAGCCAAGATGAACACGTAGGTGAACACACTGTGCCTCCTTGCACAACGAAAATTAAAGACAACAAAAATTTAGAAACAAGAAAACAATCAGAACTGATAGAAAATTAAACTGTACGGAAGTCCAACAACCATTCATCCAGACCAGTAAGAGGGGCAGAGTTGCAGCAGGAAAAGGTGGAGGTTGGCCAACCTGGGTGCACAGGCAGCAGTGGCTGGCAGACCCCAGGCATGCAGGTGGTGGCTAGCAGATGCCAGGTGCACAGGTGGCAGCTAACGGACCCCAGGCATGGGTGGCAACAGTGCAGGCCCAGTGAGGGCGCAAAAGGTGGCTAGCTGACTAGGTGGTCCCACATTTGCATGCAGATAATCCAGGCAAAGGGGAAGTGGCAGAAGGAACTGGAATCCGAGAGAGAGTGGAGCAAGAGCCATTGTTCCCTCTCAGACCCCGCCACCACATACAGCGTCACTAACCAGAGACTGGGCTGCCCTGCCCTGGGGAGCATCTAAGGCTCCGCCCCTCATACGTAACAGCCGCAACCAGACCAAAAAAACAAAAACAAAACAAAAAAAAATGGCTCAAACCAGAGAACAAATCACAGCCCCAGAGCCAATTTATCTAAGTGACCAAGAGATAGCCAACCTATCAGATGCACAGTTCAAAGCACTGGTGATTGGTATACTCACAGAATTGGTTGATTTTGCTCACAAATTAGATGAACAAATGAAGGCTACAAAAAGTGAAATGAAGGAAAACACACTGGGAACCAATAGTGATGGGAGGAAAACTGGGACTCAAATCAATGGAGTGGACCAGAAGGAAGAAAGAAAGAAACAAACAGAAAAGAAGGAAGAAACAAGAATTCAAAAAAATGAGGAGAGGCTTAGGAACCTCCAGGACATCTTTAAACGTCCCAACATCTAAATTTTAGGGGTACCAGAAGGGCAAGAGGAAGAGCAACAAGTGGAAAAGCTATTTGAACAAATAATAAAAGAGAACTTCCCCAATCTGGCAAAGGAAATAGACTTCCAGGAAGTCCAGGAAGCTCAGAGAGTCCCAAAGAAGTTGGACCCAAGGAGAAACACACCAAGGCACATCATAATTACATTAGCTAAGATTAAAATGAAGGAGAGAATTCTAGAAGCAGCAAGGGATAAAGGCACAGTCACCTACAAAGGAGTTCCCATCAGACTGTCAGCTGATTTCTCAAAAGAGACCTTACAGGCAAGAAGGGGCTGGAAAGAAATTTCTGAGTCATGAAAGTCAAGGACCTACATCCAAGATTGCTGTATCTGGCAAAGCTGTCATTTAGAATGGAAGGGCAGTTAAAGTGCTTCTCAGATAAGGTGAAGTTCAAGGAGTTCATCATCACCAAGCCCTTATTATATGAAATGTTACCGGGACTTATTTAAGAAAAAGAAGATAAAAAATAGGACAGTAAAAAGACAGCAAACTCACAGATGTTAACAATCAGACCTAAGATAAAGCAAACTAAGCAAACACTAAAACAGGAACAGAAACACAGAAATGGAGATCACATGGAGGGCTAGCAACAGGGGAGTGAGAGGAAGAGAGAGGGGGAAAAGGTACAGAGAATAGGTAGCATAGATAGTAGGTAGAAAATAGACAGGGGAGGGCAAGAATAGTGTGGGAAAAGTAGAAGCTAAAGAACTTATGACACATGGACATGAACTAAAGGGGGGAATGTGGGTGGGAGGGGGTGTGCAGGGTGGAGGGGAATGATGGGGGAGAAATGGGACAAGTATAATAGCATAATCAATAAAATATATTTAAAAAAACTTCACCTCGAGGCTTCTGGTCAAGATGGAGGTATAGGTAAATGCAGTACTTGCATCCTCCCACAACTACATCAAAATCACAACTAAACTATAGAACAACTATTGTTCACAGCCACCTGAAGACTAGCTGAATAGAAGTCCTGCCTTCGATTAAAGATAAATAGAAGAAGCCACATCGAGACTGGTAAGAAGGATGGAGAATGCAGAACAGGCTGATCCCACACCCACATATGGTAGATGAAAATCAGGAGGGATGTCTTGGCTGAAGAAGTTCCCCCTGAAGAGTGAGAGGTATGTCCTGGCCCCACACGAGCTCCCCCAGCCCTGGGTTCTAGAGCCAGAAAGAGAAGCCCTCACAACTTCTGGCTTTGAAAACCATTGGGGATAGAGGCTGAGTAGACCAAGAGCTTTTGGAGTCCCAGGCAGTTCCACTTAAAGGGCTTGCCACAGACTTGCTTGGATTCACTCCCTCTGAGCTCCAGCACTGAGGCAGCAGCTTGAAGGCACCAAGGATATATGGTGAAGAACTAAATTGTCTGAAATCAGGACAAGGGCTACAGATGTGGCTTTCTCCAGGACAGAAGTGCTGGTAGAAGCTATTGTTCCTTTGCTGAGACCTCCCCTGACCTCTCACTGAACTAGTAGGTGATGCTATATCTGACTCTCCATCAACCTGGCTATCGGAGTTTGCCACACCCTAGTAATCCCTTGATACCCCACCCTGCCCAACTTGCAGGTCCACCCAAGCTGCTTCCAGTGGCTTTTTCATACAAATGGCCTGTCTTGGTTCACTCTTCAGACTTTCCTATAATCTCTCAAACAAGAAGCATCTAGCCTTGAGGTGCCCTGTACTTCTTGCTAAGTGGCTCCAGGCCTGGCACCATCAGCAATCAGCCTTGGTTCACAGCTTGGCTTCACCTGGGCACCTCCAAGTCCAGCACAAGTAGCAGCCACCTGCAGATTGCTTTGTAGATCAAGCCAGGAGGACCAGGGCAGAACACAGGAGGTGGCTGACCTTAACATCTACCTCCTGGGAGGCCATGGAGCCATTGCACCTGGTACACAGCTTCAGACCATGTTGAAGCACCACCAAACTGCCTCCACAAGTGATGCACTCAAGGGGTGCACTCAGCAGCAACCAGAGCCCAGCTAAAGTAAGTCCTGCTCTGTGAGGCAGGCCCCTGCACAGCTGATTCTCCATGGTGGTTGTAGCCAGTCCTTAGGTGATTAGACAGGCGGTAAATCCCTCCCATTAACCTGACTACAGCAATCATGACTCAACTACAATAGGAGGTTGTATACAGCCCATACTGGGAGAGGCAGTGCCTCTGGAGTGTTCAATCAGGTGAACAGGCAGGCTGCACCACTGGGCCTTACAGATACCAACTGCATTAGGCCACACTACCAAGACTGAGAGACACAGCATCTCTACCTGATTCATGAAAACAAACACAGGAAGGCTGCCAAAGTGAGAAGACAAAGAAACATGTCCCAATTGAAACAACAGAACAAAACTCAAAAAAAAAAAAAAAAAAAAAAAAAAAAAAAAAAAAAAAAAAAAAAAAAAAAAAAAAAAAAAAAAAAAAAAAAAAAAAAAAAAAAAAAAAAAAAAAAAAAAAAAAAAAAAAAAAAAAAAAAACTAAACAAAATGGAGACAAACAATCTACTATTTTAAAACACTTGTTATAAGGATGCTCGATGAACCTAGTGAGAACTTTAACAACATATAAAAGAACATGGAGACCATAAAAAAAGAACTAGTCAGAAATGAAGGATACACTAACTGAAATGAAGAATAATTTTCAGAGAATCAGCAGTAGAGTAGAGAAAGGTGAGAATCAGATCAATGGTTTGAACTATAAGGAAGCAAAAAACAACCATTCAGAAGAGCAAAAAGAAAAAAGAATTCAAATAAATGAAGATAGTATAAGAAGCCTCTGGGACAACTTCAAGCATTCCAACATTCACTATAATGGGGGCACCAGAAGGAGAAGAGAGAGAGCAGGAAATTAGAAACCTATTTGAAAAAATAATGACAGAAAACTTTCCTAACTTTTTGAAGAAAATAGATACACAAGTCCAAGAAATGCAGAGTCCCAAAAAAGATGAACCTAAAGATGCCTACACCAAGACACATCATAATTAGAATGCAAAAGGTTAAACACAAAGAGAGGATCTTAAAAGCAGCAAGAGAAAATCAGTTAGTTATTTACAAAAGAGCTCCCACGAGACTGTCAGCTGATTTTGCAGCAGGAACTTTGCAGTCCAAAAGGGGTGGGCATGAAATATTCAAAGAGATGAAAAGCAATGATCTACAACCAAGATTACTCTACCCAGCAAAGCTATCATTGTGGACTGAAAGACATATAAAGAGCTTCCCAGACAAGAAAAAGCCAATGGAATTCATCACCAGCAAGCCAGTATTATATGAAATGTTAAAAGGTCTTTTTTAACTAGAAAAAGAAAAAATATAAAAAAATATGAACAATAAAATGGCAATAAATACATATCTATCAACATTTGAATCTAAAAAACAAACAAGCAGAAGAGAAACAGACCCATAAAGAGAACATTTTGATGGTTGCCAGATGGGAGGGGGTGTGGGGAGGTGGATAAAAAAGGTAAAAGGATTAAGAAGTACAAATTGATAGTTACAGAGTAGTCTCAGGGATGTAAAGTACAGCATAAGGAATGTAGTCAATCACCTTCTAATAACTATGTATGGTGTCAGATGGGTCCGAGATATATCAGAATGAGCACTTTGTAAGTTATATAATATATAATCACTGGGGTGTACACCTGAAACTCATATAATATTGTATGTTGACTATAATTGAAAAATAAAAAAATAATTTAAGAAATAAAAACAAAAACTCATCTCCTTTAATATTTGCCTTTTTTTAACACTCTCTCTTTCATCTTCATCTTCTAGTCCTATATCCTTCTGACCCAGAAGGATTAGAGCAAGGAGTGAAGGGGTCTTCCTGCTCTCTAGTAGTGCAAAAGAACTCCTGTTTTTTAATTATTATTTTTTTTATTTTTTTTGGGGGGGGAATGTAGTATATTTTTATTATGCATGGCCTCATTCCTTGATTTGATTATTCAATAACTAATATTTTAGACATATTCTTGCAAGATTACTTACAAATTCAAACAGTAAAAATGATTCACCTCCAGGGTTTGTTTGTTTGTTTGTTTCTAACAATGTGAAGTCATAGAGTAAGGAGCCAGGAACCTGGAATTCTGGGCAGAGGTCTGCACCAAAGGAGCTGAATGTGGCTGGGAATGTTAGGCCTCTAGTTCCACTTTCTCACACTGAAAAAGGAGGAACCTGAACTCCATCCTTTGAAGCTGTTTCTTGCTCCAAAGTCCATACATAACTCTGGTAAGTGAATACGTTTATTTGAATGGTATACTAAATGCAGCCAATTCCATTCAAGTCAACCTAAATGAGTAAATATATTTATATGTCTGTGCTACTTTTGTCCACTGGGGACTCCACTGGACAGGCTGATTAGATCGAGTTGTTCCCCAGCTGAAGGCAGAGTGGGAGCTGGGGACATGGCAAGGTCAGTGTGCAGTGGGAAGGTCATTCATCCAGCCAGTGGTCTTTGGGAGGTGTTGGCAGAGAGGCTTGTGGGAAGATTCTGTGGCACACTATGAAATTCTCTACAACACCTCAATTCTTCAGTTAGACACCACGAAGCACAGAGGAATCGTGCTGCTCGAAGAAAATGGAGAAAGGGCAAGGCTCTGTGTTCTGCTTTCTGTCTACACTTGACTCAAGGTGGCCCCCTGAGGAATCCATGACCTCAGAAACAGAACCAGAGGGGAACAAAAGAAAGGTGGAGAAGTTGTGGGGAGACTTCCGAACTGTTCCAACCCTAGAAAGAGAGGTGGAATCCAGTTTTACCTAAGTTCATAAGTGCCAAGGTAGTCCCAGGTGATGTATAATGATATTTAAGTTACATTAAGAAATATTTCAGGTCAAAAGCTGTAACTCTTAGTCCAAAATATTAATACTAATATTGGACCCCAAAAAACTTGAGTCTTAATTTCAACATAAAATTAGACCTAATAATTAATATTAATGACTGCTAATTTGCTCAAACTCATTATTGAAACAATAACACCTATGTCACAGAAAACACCCAAAAATCAAACATAGGAAGCTGTTACAAATGTTTGTGTATATCTATATTTATTGACAGGGAAGAACTTCACAAGATAGTGTTGAAAAAAGAAAACCAAGACAAAACTAAATCCAGATGGCAGAGCAATTAGTGTGAATCTATTTTTTAAAAATATACAAGTGTGTACAATGTATTTGCTTGGGAAAAATACCTAGAAGGATACATATGACATGTATATAGTAGTGTCTATCTCTGCACGGTGGGATTTCAAACTGTATTTCTTAAATATTTATCAAGACTCTTTACTATGTGTGTGTTTAGTTTCCAAAAGTTTATTATAATCTGAAATCAGGGAATAACAACCCAGTTGAAGGTGATTCCTCCTCATTAGCTTCTTCCCAAGAAACCGGGGAGACCTTGTCTTAAAAACAAGTTGTCTCATTATAACTGAAAAAAACATATAAACATAATAATCTAAAACAAAAGTTGTTTCAGCACTACTGTCCTTATTAGAATGCAGACTTGATTCCTGAAGCGAAAAGGCTACAGCCTCCCTCTCTGCCAAGATGGGTGAACAGAAGGTCTCCCTGGCCCAGTTCTACTGAGTTCTTCTCTTCCTGCTTCCTCCCCTAGGGCTATAGTTCCCCACTGGTTTCAATGCCCCCCTACCTCCAGATCTGTTCTTCGTGATGAAAGGAGAGGAAGCAGCAGAGTAGGAAAACTGGATGAAGAGTGTGGATAGAATAGAATGCATCCTTGGAGGTCTGTGGAAGCATGAAGAAAAGGGCAGCATTTCTCATGAGATTTAGAGTCCCCTCATGCTCAAACAAAGTGTCTCATGTACAGTCCAGGAAGCCAGGACTGAAGCATAGAAGGTGTTGGAAGCCCATGATTTATCAAAACAAAAAAGAACAAACGTGATTTGGGATCATTTCTGGGCTGCATGAGGTCCAGTTGTCATCTTGATTGGGAGTGCCTATGGCTCTCAGGTCAAGCAGAGCTAATCCATTTGGAATAGTCAAGAGCATTTATCAGCCATCAGTCAGTGAATGTTTATTGAGCATCTTGGGCAGGAACTGGCTCTCTCATTCAAGACAGTAATGAAACAGTCTGGGGCTGTGTCAGAGAAGAGCTGCAGAAGGAAATCTCCGAGTGAACGTGTGTAAGCGGCCTCCCTGTGCCCTACCCCACCAGCCCATAGAAGCTTATTTTTTCCTCAATGAGTTTCAGTTACTCCCACCACCATAAAACTCAACTCTTCTCCCTTTAAAACTTAGACAAAAAAAGTCCTGTCCTTGGTACCCTCAACAAAGACTAGGCAGCCTGACATTGACAAGAACAACTTCCCCAAATCTTAACACACTGTAAAAATAGTATTTTCTAGAAAGTTCACCAGAGAAAAAAATGGTCATGACTTCAAAGTGGGTTAGTGAGGTCACGATAATAACTCCTCGTTAGTCATGGGTGGCAAGTCGGAGATCACTTACAGAAGCTTCTACCCACCTCCTTTCTGCCATCAGCCTTCAGCCACCACATGGTCTGCTTCCCAATTTCTAAGGTGCACAGTTCTTCTAGATTCTCTATTCTATTCCTTAGGGATGCACACGTCTCTTTAACTGAGGCCATGACAAGTATGTAAGTTTGAAGGCCATTAAAGAATACCCTCCTGGCCTTTTCCTCATTTTTAGTAGGTTATATCCAAGCTGAAGACCGAGTTTAATTTTTGAAAGAGGACAGTTAATACTTCTCAAAATCTTGGCCCAGACTAAACTGTAATAACTAATCCTAAGCTCAAATAATATGAATGCAGTTTTGAAATTGTCAGAATTGTATTGAAGTTAATAAATATTTATTTAATAACTCTGATGGGCTAAATTATGTATAAAACATAGAAAGACCGACAGATAAGAAAAATGTAGCTTTGTCCTTCAGGGAGTTTACAATCCAATAAAGGGATTAAGACAAGTATAGGCTTCACTGTAACATAAGACAGAAAGTAAATACTATAAGATTTCTTTTACTGTGCTAAGACAGCTTGGAATAGGAAAAGGACACATCTAATTGGAACCCGAGAAAATACTTAAGGAATTAGAACTGGAATAAGCTTTGAAAGATGAAGTGGACAGATAGGTAAGGCACATCAGAAAGGAGAGTATTATTAGCCAACTTGAGGGTTGAAAAAGCAAGGCAGTAGTCAGGCCACTGGCTATGAGTGGGGTATTAATCAAAGGAGGAGCTGAAAAGCAGATTCAGAGTAAAGAGTTTGTCCCTAATTCCACAGATGCTAGGAGGTTGTTGAAGATTTTGAACATGGAAATGCAGTAATCTGAGCAGTGCATTAGATAAACTAATGGTGCATATACACATATGATTGAAAGGCACTAGAATCAGGGAAGTCAGTTAAGATCGACCGCAGCGGTGTAGGTGAAGGAGATAAAGGTTTAACCAGGGGTGTCCAACCTGTGGCCCGTGGGTCGCATGCAGCCCAGGATGGCTGTGAATGCGGCCCAACACAAAATCATAAATTTACTTAAAACGTTATGAGTTTTTTTGTGTGTGATTACACGTCACAATGTATTTAATGTGTGGCCCAAGACAACTCTTCTTCCAGTGTGGCACAGAGATGCCAAAAGATTGGACATCCCTGGAAAGGGGTTGTCACTGGGCACAAGAGTGTATGGGTGTGCGAGCCCAGAGAGGGGGTAGCTACAGATTTGGAAGCCATTGTCATGTGTGGAGGGCTCAGGGGAATGAGGAATAAAAATGAAGCCAAGGTGTCGAGCCTGAGAGGCTGGGAAGGTGGTGCAGCCATCAGCCTTGACAGAAAAAATTAAGAGGGAGAGCTTATTTGGAGTATTAAAATTATCTTTAAAAAAATGCAACCAAATGAAGCAAGCTGAGGAAGACCTTTTGAAAGGAGCTGAGTTGAAAGCGGCTGATCCCATTGCCGCTCCCTTTTTTGTTCTATGCAGTATTTGAACACTGATAGCATCCTGGGTCCAGTCCCTTCTGGACAAGGGAGGGAAGCTGGAATGAATACATGGCAATGGAAAGTTCCCAAACATTGTTTTCATCTACGAACCAGGTGCAAGGCTCTCAAAAGATTTAATTCTTCCAGTTCAGCTCCAGGGATCTTCTAATTGATGAGGAAGGTGACCTGCAGACTAGAGAGTAGGTGATCAAAGTATGTTAAAGAAGTCATCGATCCAGAGAATCCCTTACACAAACAAATCCGCTGAGCAGGCGCTTTGCAGATCCAGTCCTTAATGTAACAGTCCAAGCAGAGAAGGGGGTGGCATGCAAAAGGCTTCACACCATGGACAAGCCCTCTCCCTAAGTCTCTGAGGCAGAAAATCAGCCCCACTGCCAATATGACAGAGAAAAGCTGTCCTCTCTGTGCTCCCTCCTGTCTCGGTGACAAGCAGGGTACCAGATGGCCAGGCATTCGGGGGCCTCATATTTTGCACATACAGGGGAGGAAATAGCTCTGGGCACACAGAGAGGTCTGTGCCATGCACATCTCCTGCTTCAGGATTACCTTCCAATTCTGCCTCTCTTCTTTTGACCTTGGGAATCTGGGGTGGAAGCTATTTTCTGGTCGATGATTAGCTGATTTTTTTCATCAATTCTCCTACAAAGCAGGGACTGTCTTATCGCCTTGTCCATCTCTGCTGCAAGCCTCCAGACTGAGGGTGGCCACACATCTCAGTTTTCCTGGGACAGCCCCAGTTTATGCCATGATCCCACATCTAAGTTGAAAGTTACATTCAGTATAACAATAACTCGTGTTCAATTTCATAGGTTTTGACCGGTGTATCCATCTGTATAACTAATAACTAGTAAGGCTTCCAGTCAACTAAGTTTGGGGGTAGGGTGTCAAAATCTCTGTGCAGATTTTTTATTACACTGGGGTCAGCACACCTAACCTCCCACATTGTTCAAGGGTCAAGTGCACACTACACAGCAGTGGTAACTGTAGTCACGCTGGTGTGCGTTAATTACGTCCCTGGCACCTACTTCTCCTACAACTGGAAGTTTGTACCTTTGACTACCTTCATCCTGTGTTCTCACCCCCACCCCGTCTCCAATAACCACAAATTTGGTCATTTTCCATAAACATAGGGCTTTTTCTTTCTTTTTTTTTTAGATTCTGCATATCAGTGAGGTTATACAATATTTGTCTTTCTCAACTGCCTCACTTATCTCACTTTGCATAATGTCCTCAACTTTCATCCATGTTGTTGCAAATGGCAGGATTTCCTTCGTTCTCATGGCTGAAAAATGTTCCATGACTAAGTAATATTCTCATGGCTGACGGCTCCAATTCCAGGAGTGAGACTTCTGAATTATACAGCAGTCTTCATTTTTTGTTTTTGAGGAAACGCCCTACTTACTGTTTTCCATACTGACTACACCAGTTGACAACCCCACTTGCAGTGCACAAGGATTCCCTTGAGAACTGCTTTTAAATACTACCTGCGACCAGTATGAATAGGAGCTGACTTCATGGGGTGAAAGTAGATGGCATTTTCATACCACCTTCTTTAGACCGAAACTTTGGACACCTGGTTTCTAATCTTAGCTTTGCCTCTAACTTAGTGTGTGATCCTAGGTTAGCCATGAAAATAATAATAATAATAATAATAATAATAATAATAAAATAATGACTGCTGACATTTATGTAGAAGTATGCCCGACATTTCACACATATTATTTCATTGATATAAGGGAGGAAAGATCACCAGGATAAATTCAAGTTAGAAATTCAAGAGTAGACATAAGAAATATCACCAAATAATAGCTGTCACTGGATAAAGGCTTGTCACAAAGTGTCTCATTGACCCTTCACAGGAGCCTGAATAAGATGGGGTCTCTTATCCCAGGAAACTGAGACTCAGAAAGCTTACCTTGCCCAGGGCCAGGCAGCTGGCAAATGGCAGGGCTGAAATTCAAACCCAAGCAATCTAACCCAGATGCAGTTGTTTTTCATCTTGATACTCAACTACCCATGTCCTAACATGGAAAGCAGATAGGCAGAAAAAAATATATAAGCTTTTCACGGGCACATGATCACAGGCATGCAGGTGGAGGAAGTATCTAGAATTCTTTATTTCTTTAGACATTCCCCTCACAGCTACCATTTATTGAGTGTGGATAGATGAAGAGTGTTCCTGACACACTGTAGATGCATTTCTGTTTTACTCCTGAAGCTGACTTTTGCCCTTTTCTGGTCTTTCATGCTGCCACTATAACATCATGTCAGCGCATCTCTGGCCCAACTTCAGACACGCAGTTTCATAATGTCAGTTTCTTAGCATTGAGCATGTTTACACAGTATTTCTGCTTCACTCACTCCCAGGTTTCTGGGAATACATTTCCTTCCCTGAGGACAATCCAATCTAATCCTCAGTCCCAGGAACCCTGGACATGTTACTGGCCAAACCCAGCTCTCATTGGTGGTGGTGAGGAAGAGGAGTAGACAACCTACACCAGCATTGCCATGTGCCCACAAAGGAATGTTTTTTAACCCGGACTAAGCATTCTGAACTATGTGCAAAAATTTGTGCTTCTCTTACACCAGCTATGGAGTGGAGCGCAGTGGGAACCTGCCCTAGGTCACTACCAGGTCGGGCAGCAGCCAAACCTCAAAGCCAGAGGAAGAGATCAGAGCACACAAAAATAATATTATGCATCAGGGGTTAGGACAATATAGTCAGCTGCCAAGGGGAGTGAAGGCCAGAGCCCAAGGTTTATTTATTTACTTAATTTATTGTTTTTATCAGAGACAAAAGTTCAGATAAGAACCCAAATTCAGGTCCTCAGTTCAAGTCCTCTTGAATCAGTGTTATGTTGGTGGACAATGTCATCATGTGAAAACCCACACAGCATGGACACCTCTCATTGGGGAATAACCTTTTCTTTAATTTTTATTTTTTTATTAACTATTTCCTTCCAAGGATGACAAAGAAAAGAAAGCATGAAATCACTCAGTGCACTTGAGATAGAGAACTCCTGGGTTGGGACTTTAGCCTCATTATGGTTCCCAATGATCTTGCCACAGGGTGTGATTATAGGTTCTTTAAGGTACCCAGTAATGGTTGGCAAGCATCCTTTATAAGCTGTGGATGGAAGATTATCCCAGAAGCAGCAATATTAAGATTTCTACATATTATTTGGTGATTCTTCAAATTCTAGCTCTTCCAGCAGCATACCTGAATCTCCTTCTCACAGGGAATTCTCTCTGAAGTGTTGGTGGATTCCTTGAGAACCATGAGAGCACAGAGGTGGCATGACAAATGAGGTCAATGACTTAGGCATATTCAGCTCCAGAGCTCATGTAAATGTCTCACTTCCAGAAGCTAGAAGGGGCCAATGGGTGAATACCAGACCTGCCCCTGTCTTCTGGGAGAAGCTGACTAGTTCCCACAGTCTCCTGGCCCAGACACAAGCCTCTACAAGGGAGCCAGGAACATTTCCTGGAGTTGAATGTCGCTCGGAGGTCATGGGTGTGACGGTGCTCAATGATTAGTGACAAGGAACCTTTAGTCAGGGTTACATTTAATTTATACTTAGGTAAATCAGCATCTGTTTGTAGACAATTATTTCTCTAGGATATCCCCTTGCTGGCCCTCAACCATATGACCATGACTGTTAGATGTGTACTTGGGATCCTGGACCTTCATGAATAGTTGATGAAAGACCCAGGACTGCCAATGTGTCCCCATCTGGCATTTGTCCCCTATTGTCTCCATGTTCATCTCTATTGTAGTTCCTAAAATAATGCCACTTTCCTCTATTTATAGAACTGTTCAGCTAATTGAATACTGTCAAAAAGAAAACAGAACAAACAGGAAAAATTAGTATCTTCCTGTTTTGCTTTATTTGTGTTCCAAAGTCCATAAATGAAATGTGTTCTTTGGTCTGGGTTACTTAATCCCATTCCTTGACAACTTTAGACTCAACTCAAAATGTAGATAATGTCAACTCCTTACATTTAAAAATAAATTTTGATAGCAAATATGAATTTCTGGATTTGCTTTTTAGAAAACACAAGGATTGTGGTGATTTCCTAAGGAAACTACAAGGTTAAGTTATTTACTTAAGTAAATAAGCAGCAAAAAAAGAAAAAAAAGATCATGGGCAAAAATTACTCCTCTGTGATCATATTACCTTCAGGTGGAAATCCAGGATGGCTGTGAAAACAGCTGATTAACGTGTGCTTCTATTGTGTTCCGTTGCTTCACCAGCCGTCATCACCACAACGCTCTTATTCTCAGGTGAGAAGCCAAGAGCACTACCCACTCCTGTAAGTGGCTTGGTCCCGATTTATCATGTTCCTATGAGGACCCAACTCCTTTCCCCATTCCTGTGGCTCCATTGGATATGTAATCTACTTCTTCCTCTCAACGCTGTGGCCACAAGAATTTAGTCACAATACATTCTCTCTTTTATCTACACAACCTCAAGCCATTGGTATATTCTCTTAATAGAATGAGGGTAATTGGTGTTAAGCTGTAATTGATTTAACTGTTTACTTGTCAAGGGACCTATGAGTTGAGGGGGAAAAAAATCAATCTCTAGAAATCTAAGTCAAATGCATCTTACCATCTTCTCAGAAGTGAGGCTGGACCCAAAGCCTCCAACGTAAGTGCCATTTTCTGGGAAAGGAAGGCCAACCATAAGAAGTTGGCATTTTCAAATAGTGGCTATTTTAATTAATTGTCCAAAGAGCATCCTAAGTTTAGCTGTGAAATAAGACCCATTATTACTGCTGAAACTGGAACTTCCAGAGTACTTGTAATTAACATTACTTTTAGAGTACTTAGGGCTATTAAAAACTAGACATTGCCTAGTTTAGAAAAGTGGGGTGTGTCTAATTGCCTTTGGAAACTGGCAGCATTAGACAGAGAGTCCAGGGTACACAAGGACTTAACCGAGACTGCCAAGGTACTCAAAAAACAAAGGACCGCTTGGTGTCTCTCTCTCTCTCTCTCTCCCTCCCTCTCTCTCTCTCTCGCTTTTCTTTTTACTTGTGGCCTTGTAGAGCATATTTTGGTAATTTAATTAACCTCCCTGAGGCTCATTCATTCAGACATAAAATGAAAAACAATAGAATCTAACTCATAGATTTACTGTGAGGATTAAATAGGAGAATGCTTGTGTTGGGCACATGGTAAATGCTCAGTAAATATTAGCTATTAATTTTTTTTAAAATGAGGACAGGACAATTATAGTCTCTGAACAGAGTCCCTTCCTCCATCTCTAAGTGTCACCTACTATGTGACTCAAGTCATATCATTTCACTTGAATTGAGGATCACAGGCTTTTATTCCAGAACTGCTCTAAAGCCCCATAGGACTGAAGTACAAAAAGCTTCCAATAGATTTCATCCCTTTATTAAAAAATATATTTTATTGATTATGCTATTACAGTTGTCCCATTTCTCCCCCATCATTCCCCTCCACCCTGCACACCCCCTCCCACCCACATTCCCCCTCTTTAGTTCATGTCCATGTGTCATAAGTTCTTTAGCTTCTATTTTTCCCACACTATTCTTGCCCTCCCCCTGTCTATTTTCTACCCATCATCTATGCTACTTGTGATTTCATCCCTTTTAAAATGATTCAAGATGAATTTTCTACTGAGTCCTAATAAAGAAAACTAGACATAAGTTAAGCAGTAATCTTTCAGTTAAAGCTCAGTTGGTACTCAATTCTAAGGTACACTTTAAAAAAACCTTTTAGCATTTTATAAATCAATTTGCCTTTATCAATATTGCTTTTAATCAATTTTGCTTCTAATCAATCTCTATGTGTAATTTAGAGTTTTACTTCTGACCCATCCCTTTGAATTAATGGTATGTCTTAGACTATTATGTTGATGTAAAATTAAATTCAGTTTGGACATATGTTATATCAGAATTTTTTTACAAGTTTTATAATTTCTTTCAAAGTACCAATTTTTAATAATAATTTATGGGTTACTAGCATTTATTACAATGTCTACAATAACAGGAAGTTGGTTCTGATGGGAAAACTGGCTTGACTACATCGCAGGCCCATCTTTGCTCTCAGCTACCTGTGCTCACCCCACGTGGATGAGCCATAGCAGTGCTTCTCCAATGTCTAGGAGGAAACAACACTTCCGGAATGAAGACTTGCAATTCTGGAGTGGTTCCCAGCACCAAGTCAGGTGGTGGCCCAGTGCCACCACACTGGCTGTGTTACAGAGCAAACAGAAGGTTCTTGAGACTGGCAAAACACTTCCAAAGTCTCACTTTCTCGAACCTGAGGGGTCAGTCTGCCATGGGCAATTAAGATCCCGGACGAGCCCCCAAAAACTGTTACCGAGCAACAGAAAAGGTCCGTTATTGTCCGCCACCTTATGGAAAGATGTCTCTCAAAGCCAGAGATTTGTGAAAAGGAAAGGAAATGTTTATTTAATACTATACAGAGTTAAAGTAGTGACTTAACTTCATTGAAATATCTAAGTCCTTTAGGATACCCACAGACGCCCACAGTGCTTCCTATCTCCCTCTGCCCTAATTCAGGGTACCGTACTTGCAAGGAAGAGAAGCACACGTCCGGGATCCAGGCTCTTGACACCATCAGCTGTGTCGTCTTCCAGGCAGGATCTCTGGTTAATCTGAAGCCATGTGGCACCTTCTCATGGCCTACTGGCAAGAGTTCTTTCACCCTTCTTTCAGGCAGTCTCTCTTGCTCCCAGGCCACACAGCCAAAGAGAGCACCCCAAAGCTGCGTGGTCCCTCCTCTACCAAAGCTGTGGGGAAGGGGTCCCCACTGTGGCAAAGCCTCGTGGCTCTCCCTCTTCACCAAAGCTGCAGGGGCCTGCACTCTGGTGAAACCACGTGGAATCTCTCCCTCTGGCAAAGCTGCGAGAGGGTCTCCACTCGGGCAAAGCCTAGTGGCAATTCTCTGCTAAAGCCACATGGTGATTTTCCCTCATGGAGCTGCGGGTCCTGCTCTCTGGTGAAACCGCATGAATCTCTCCTCATGGCTGCCACGCCTGGGTTTAAATCCCCACGCCAGTCCTCCTCTGCAGCCCCATTTCCGACTCCTCCTACAATCGGTTACACCTGCCAGCATTCCCGTATATTTCCAAGGTTATTGGGATGCCATCATGAGTCTGGGCAGGTGTGTCCCATTTTCTGGAGCCAATCTTCTCCAAGCTCCCGCACAGGTGCTTTAACTTAGGGCTCCTCCCCCAGTCACATCCTTGGGGAAGTCCTTTCCATCCCCCCTGGTTCAGAGCATGGCCACAGCTGTTTAACATATCTATGAAACCAGTTAAAGGTTATAGATATGTTAAATGACCATTCTGGAGGTTATCTGCAAAACCATTGCTATGCAAAACAACTCAATGGCCCTGCTCCATTTGTCCCTTCCCCCAACTCATACCTGTGGGGGAGGGG